>JALQSN010000729.1:0-25000 GCA_023690525.1 Holotrichia oblita | reverse complement strand
TTACTATGGGGTCGCGTGAACGTCTGCGCCACGACCGCTTGCACAAACTCACGTGCTAAAAGCCTGATTAGGAATTCACGTACAATAGGTTTAAAAATAATAATTTTGGCTTTATTAAAATGACTTTCTTTGTACAGTAGAACCCCGATTATCCGTGCGCGCTTTATCCGGGGTGCGGATTATCCGTGTTTGTCGGCCAGAGACTGGCGCGTAAACCCGTGCAGACGTTCGTCTCGGGGAATCCCCAACTTATGTATTTAATATGTATGTACTTTTTTCGTCATTTATCGACCGGCTCATTAGTTGATCGTAAACAAACGCACAAAATGCAGCGTACCTATGCTAACGAAAAGCGTAAACGCAATGTTTTAACTATAGAACAAAAAATGGAAATTTTAAAACAATTTGAAAAAAACAAAAGCGTTGCAGCATTGGCTAAAACATATAACATTGGAAAACAAACGGTTCGCGACATTGTGAAGAAGAAAACCGAATTACATAGCTTTGTAGCTAAAGCTGACAGTACAAAAGCTATTTCTGAGAGGAAATCTCTAAAAGGATCTACTTTTCGAGAACTTGATGATGCTATGACCAAGTGGTTCTTACAGAAAAGATCGGAAGAGATTCCAATATCAGGATCTATGTGTGTTAGGCAAGCCCAAAAGTTTCACGAACAGCTGAAAATTAAAGGAAACTTCTCTGCATCTTCCGGTTGGCTACAGAGATTTAAAAAACGTCATGGAATAAGACAATTAGCTGTTCAAGGGGATAAACTAAGTGCCAATGATGTAGCTATGGTGGAATTCTGCTATAATTTAGAAAATCTTGAAATCGCAGAGGAAACTGGGCTTTATTGAAAAGCAATGCCGAAAAGAAAACTTGCTGCAGGCTGAGAAACTAGTGCACCAGGTTAGCTTTACATATTTTTGTACTGTTTTTTATAATTTTTTAATTAGGTTTTAAGATAAGCAAAGACCGTTTAATAGTGATGTGCTGTGCTAATGCATCAGGAATCCATAAGCTTAGGTTAGCTGTCATTGGAAAATCAAAAAATCCGATTTCCTTTAAAAATGTAAAAACACTGCCAGTTGATTATTATAATCAGAAGGGTGCTTGGATGGATCGAACGATTTTTAAAAAGTGTCTTTTCGAGAAATACAAGTACAAAACTTTTCTGCAAGGAAATAATCTTCCACTCAAGGCTGTACTGTTACTGGATAATGCTCCACCGCATCTTGATGCAGAGCAACTAAAATCAGCAGATGGGAACATATTCGCGGCATATTTTCCTCCGAATGTGACATCTATTGCCCAGCCAATGGACCAAGGTGTTATAGAAACCATGAAAAGGCTTTATAGAAAAGACCTTATGCTTCAGTTGTTGGGAGAAAGTGACCTTATGGGATTTTGGAAACGTATGAATGCGAAAGAAGCAATTTATGCTGTAGCTCGCGCTTGGAGTGAAGTGAAAGAGACTAACATTAAAAAAATGATCTTAGAAGATACAGCAGATGAAGAAGGTACTGAAGATGATAATCGCTTAAATGAAGGTGAGTTATCAATCGAACACATAGCATCTATAGCCTCACAAAACGAAGACTTGGAAAAAATAGACATCGAAAAAATAAATGAATGGATAGAATGTGATCACCAAGAAAAAGGGTATCAGATTGTGGATGAAGATTATCTTAGGCAGACCTCTGAAGAAAGTTTTGACAAAACTAGTGATGACGATGAAAATAATTTCGTCACCAAAACAAGTTATCGTAAATATACTTATCAATTATTTTGAAGAACAGCCTGAAACTGATGTTATTCATGTACTTCAACTTAGAAAAATGAAGGAAATTATAAGAGGCAGAATTTACGAAACCCAATTATTTTTTGAAGAACAGCCTGAAACTGATGTTATTCATTTGTTGTTACATGTTCAATCACGTTTCTTTTGTTCCTTTGACATACGTACATATGTATTTGTTTAAATAAATTATTAAGAATTGAAAGTGAGATTTTTGGATTATCCGTGTTTTCGATTATCCGGCAAAGGTTCGGTCCCGGCTGACCCGGATAATCGAGGTTCTACTGTACTATGATTGTGGAAATGTTCATTGTTAACCCAGTTATAATATTCGGCACTTAAATTTGGATGAAGTAGTATTAGGGAGACAATATTCATCGAAAACCGATTTTATATGTATTCTCCCTATGTCCCACTCGGCCGTGGAAACCCTGTATAATAAAAAATAAACCTTGGACCTATCATAGTTTGGACGGAATATTCATTATTAAGTAACAATAATTGTACAATATTATCAAAAAATATTTGAGAGGGAAAAGGTTCCAATCAGAAGAAGAGATTAACATCGTTACTTTGAACATATTTAACATAAAAATGGTAGCTTGTCCCTCGTATTACATCAATAAAAAACAATCTACTTATTTAAAAAAAAAAAATTTTAAAAAGAGATAATTTTAAATAAATTACCGATCCAACTATGATTGAGTTTGTTCTTTATTATTATCGTTTGTATAAACGATTTCGGCATATTCGGTTTTATCATCCTCATTCTTCAAGACAGGTTTTAAATCGGTCTTGACCAGATCCAATTCAGCATACACCAAACCCTCCGGTTGCTCGTTTTCTTCCTGTGGCTCCTTCTGCTTCTGTTCCTGCTCTAAACCTGGTTTATCATTTTCTTCGGTCTCCATTTGTCGCGGTGCTTCATCTTCTTCATGACCAACTCTATCGTTTTTCTTCTTGAAAATCGATGTTAGAGTTGGCATGAATGATCTCCTGGTATCATGCGAGTGTCTGACGTCTGCGCTTTCAGTGTCACTACTGGATATAAAGATAATTTAAAATAAATGTTTAAATGAGATTTTTTTAAAATTACCTTTCAATCGGGGCTCTAACGCTATTCCTGTCAATTTCTGAAAAAAATTAAATTAGAATAGTTTTAAATGAAACTAGATTAAATATATATCATTGGAATTTATTTATAAAACGATTTCTAGTATATTTTTCATGTATATAATAACATATCCTATATATTATAATTTAACATATAAAATCTTTTCATCTTGTTTTGATTCGCTTCCATTTTACATAAAAATAAAAATAAACACTGATGAAACTATGATGAATCGAGACACTTAAACAATTACATTATTCTCCAATGAAATGAAACTATAATATTTAGTTTGGGTATATACATGTCTCTTCATTATCTAAACAATACGACTAATTAATTATTAAATATTTACAAAAATAAACTTAAATATAATTTAAAAATAATACTACTTACACAAGAGCCCTCGTTTATATCTTAAGAATATAATTGAGAGAGTTTGTTATATTATGTATAGCATTATAAAATATAATAAATTAGAAATAAGTGACAATGTAGTTAGGAAGACATTAGCCAATGTTATTTATTATGAATGAATTATCTCAACATCTTTGTCTTCCAGATGATCTCTTGAAGATAGAGATATTCCTCGTAAAATATATATATTTTTTTATTACAGTACATATATAAAATAATCTCATTTCTTGTGTTTATGTCTTTTGGCAGTTTGCACATTTTTATTTAGGTATATTGTAAAATTTTATATTTAATAAATGTATAAGTATTGTATTCTTTGTGCAATTGAAAGGGGAACAGAATCACAATCGTGGGTATTATATATATAAAGTACACGTGTATAAAATATTTAAGTAGAAATACATATAAGGAAGTATACAACTTGTCAATAATGCAATTTTTTTTTCGTGAAAAACTTAAAATAAAAAAAAATGACAGTTCATTCAGGTTAATAATCTTAAACTTCGTTATGACTTCCAAAAAAAGAGAGGTCTATTTATGATTATATTGGTGTGTGGGAAGGTAAGGAGCAATTTTCTAAACTATACAGTTTTTTAAAATCCGTAAAAAAATGAAGTTTATCCTGTGCTGACTGATGACATAGGGGACGTGGACGAGGATATTAATGGACTTACAGTTGGTCATTAATATGAAATATACCTAATATGTACTACATTCTTGAAGTAAAATTTCTACTTAGTTTTAAAGATTGACGACAGAGGGCGATACAGTTTCAAAATTTTAAATGGAATAAGGAGTCGAGTCATTAACTCCAATCTAACTTTTGAGGAGAATGAATTTCAAATTTTCAAACATTTCTAACGTAAATTCGAAGAGTTATTACGTCCCAGACAGCCATGGACGCTCAACCTTACAATTATTTAGAGCATCATTCAAAGTAAAGCAGAATATTGACATTTATTATTGCTGATCATGATCTGATATCATACTCAGTGAGCAGTTTAAAATGAGGTGTCAGTGGACCTCCTATTCCATCTAAAATTTCGATACTAGACACTATTATATAGGAGGATGGAAGGAGGAGGGGTGGGGACGGTCACTTTAGAGCCGCACTGTATAAAATTAACACTCAGTTGTTACTAGCAGGTACGAACCAGGTAAAAGTATCGCTATGCTCTAAATGAGGTTGGCACTCAAAGGAAATTAACTTTGGCCTCGGTTCTCAGTCACACGGGCGTGAAGGGAAACGAGACTGGCCAGACGAAATTCGTCAAGACCTTTCATAGGAGCTGGTCATCACCAAATTGCAATTTAAAAAGTCCGTTTACGAATGGACATATAAGCGGTTCAAGGAATGGTGGAAAAGATCACCAGGATAAAAACAGGCAAAGGAGTTCCTAAGGGAACACAGGCCTGAGTTTATTCAAGACCTACTGAGTAAAGACAAAAAATATCAAAATGATAGAAGGTTTGTCGACCGTTCATTGCAGACTGAATAGGCATATGTTTAAAATGGATCTGGAAGATGATGCTCTCTGCAGATTCTGGCAGAAATTTTGACACCACAGCCTACAAGGTTCTGAAAATCCGTAAAAAAATGAAGTTTATCCTGTGCTAACTGATGACATATAGGGGATGTGGACGAGGAGATTAATGGACTTCAGTTATACAGTTGGTTATTAATATGAAATATATCTAATATGTACTACATTCTTGAAGTAAAATTTCTACTTAGTTTTAAAGATTGACGACAGAGGGCAATACAGTATCAAAATTTTAAATGGAATAAGGGGTCGAGTCATTAAATTGTTTTTCTTGGCATAAAAGCACTCAATTTAGCGTTTCTTCCCGGACTTTTCTAAAAGTCTCAACATCAATATTTCCATCCAATATTCCATGTTCTATTTTTAAACGTAACTCTTTAAGAGCATGAATTCCGGTTTCAAAAACTTTAGCGTTTAAAGTGACAGCGATGACATATTTAAATAATGCAACTGTCAAACGTTTCTAACGTAAATTCGAAGAGTTATTACGTCCCAGACAGCCATGGACGCTAAACCTTACAATTATTTGGTGCGTCATTCAAAGTAAAGAAGAATATTGACATTTATTATTGCTGATCATGATCTGATATCATACTCAGTGAGCAGTTTAAAATGAGGTGTCAGTGGACCTTCTATTCCATTTAAAATTTCGATACTAGACACTACTATACAGGAGGATGAGGAGGATGGAAGGAGGAGGGGTGGACGGTCACTTTAGAGCCGCACTGTATAAAATTAACACTCAGTGGTTAGTAGCAGGTATGAATCAGGTAAAAGTACCGCTATGCTCTAAATGAGCTCTAAATGAGGTTGGCACTCAAAGGAAATTAACTTTGGCCTCGGTTCTCAGTCACACGGGCGTGAAGGGAAACGAGACTGGCCAGACGAAGTTCGTCAAGGCTTTTCGTAGGAGCCGGTCATCACCAAATTGCAAATTAAAAAGTCCATTTACGAATGGAAATATAAGAGCTCCTAGGAATTCCTAAGGGAACACACGCCTGAGTTTACTGAAGACCTCTACTGAGTAAAGACAAAAAATATCAAAATGATAGAAGGTTTGTCGACCGTTCATTGCAGACTGAATAGGCATATGTTTAAAATCGATCTGGAAGATGATGCTCTCAACAGAGTTTGGCAGAAATTTTGACACCACAGCCTACAAGGTTATTAATTTTTAAGTTAATTAAGTTTTTGCCCATTAAATGATGAAAAAAGTAAAATTTTTATTTCAAAGATTAGAAGTCTGTTAATGATCACACTGGTGTGGGAAGGTAAAAAGCAATTTTCAAAAGTGCTTATACAGTTTCTGAAAATCCGTAAAAAAATTAAGTTTATCCTGTGCTACAGTGGCGGTTTCTGCTATGGTTGGCAGGTTTGCGCAACCACCAAAACTAATAGATTTAATTTAATGAAAAAAAAGCGTAATTCTAAATTTTTTAAATTATAAATCAAAAATTTGTACTACCTCACAGTAAATGAACTATTATAAATTACTTATAATAGGTATATCTAATTGGATAATCTTTCGGGTATATTTCCATAAACGGCAATAGTGTTGCAGCCGCAGTGCAACCAAAACCTAATACGTATTTCTAGCTTACGGTGCAACGGTATAAAAGCAAATAAAAAAGTTGTATTTGTGTGTTTAAAAGTGTTTATGCTCTTTATTTTTAAATAATAATGAATTCAGTGCAGAGTTTAATAGTGGATCCGTTCTATAAAAGAACGTATGTCGAAAAAATTGAAATAAAGCGGTTGGGCAGACCTGTTCCGAATTTGAATCTGAAACAAACGGTTTCCAGTAAGGCGCGAACTTTTAATAGACTATTTAATAACGATGTTTATAATAAACATTTGTGGATTTGCGGTTGTAGTATAAAAAAATGCATTATTCTGCTTTCCTTGCTTACTATTTGAAGGTGAAGAATTATGGACGAAAATGGGTTTAACCGACTTAAATCATTCAAGCGATCGAATTAAAAAAAACACAGTATATCACAAAGGCATATGAAAAATGTAGTCCAATTATCGCTTTTTGGGAATGTGGATATTGCTGTTCAGATGGACAGTGCATATCGAAGAAATATAGCATTGCACAACGAGAAAGTTAAGTACAATCGATATGTACTGAACATTCTGATTAATTGTGTACGTTTTTGTAGAGCTTTTGAACTTGCGCCGGGTGTTTTTCGTAGTTTAATAAATTTTAGTGCTGAATTGGACGTTGCTTTAAAAGGCCATTTAGAAAAAGCTACTGGTTTCAAGTATACTTCTAAAACTATGCAAAATAAAGTTTTACAAACAATGTTCAGTGTGTGTCAAGAAGAAATCTCTAAAGAAATAAAAGAAGCGAATTATGTATCTGTAATAGTTGACGAAACTACAGACGTATCAAATAAATATCAAATGACCGTAGTATTTAGCTGAAGGTAAGCCTGTTGAACGAGAGATCATGACGCGAAAACGTTATCTACAATCATTCTTGCAGAACTAGAAACACACATTAAAGATAACGAAAGAAAATTGATTGCCCAGACATATGATGGGGCAGCCCTCATGGGCGGATCGCATACAAATACGCTGGTTACGTGCACTCCTACGCGCATCAGTTAAATTTAGTTATGTTGAATGCTGCCTCTGCCAACACTAATGTCCGTATATTCTTTGCAAATTTACAAGAAATTTGTACCTTTTTTTCAAATAGTTCCCAAAGAGTTGCAGTATTGGACGAAACAGTTAAAAAGCGGCTGCCTCGTTCGGCCCCAACGAGATGGAATTTTAATTCCAGAATTGTCGCCACTGTGTTTGAACACAGAGAAGAATTTATAGGAACAATGCGAAGAATTTTGAATGAAAGTAAAACTGTAAATATCACTACTATCAATCAAGCTTCAGGTTATATTACGCTTCTTACTAATAAGAGTTTTATTTTCTGGTTACCCCCACATTTTTGATGCACGAGCCACTGCTGTGCTAACTGATGACATAGGGGATGTGGACGAAGATATTAATGGACTTCTGTTATATAAAATTAATTTTTTTCTACACAGAAAAGTTCACCAATGCGAACATATATCTCGATAAATATGATTTTTTTTTTGGATTCTGATCTACAGGACTTTGCAAAAGTTACTCAACACGCAATTTAATTAAGAGCAAAATAAAATTAATTCACCCTCAGCGAAGCCCAAATAGGGCTAAATAGAAAACCAGAAATTGATATAGAAACGTTACTAAGAGTAGAGAGGTTGCTTCAAAGAAAAAGGTTGCCGAAAGAGGTTGGGGATATTAACTTCTAAAGTTACATTCATACTTTTTAAAAACCGGATAACACTAGCTCGGAACAAGAAATTGTTTTAGAAAGTTAACCTGAAAGTGAATAAGTGGATACCCAAGTTTTGAAGTGGAATCAATATGATCGAAATCGAATCGGTACGATAGAAATACAAGAAAAGAGAGGAAGACGATTCGGACTGATCAAATGAGACAAATGAGTCATAAACACGTCATTTTAGTTATAACCAGTCAACTCAAGATGAGATCAAGACACGCCCATGAAGGAAAAAGTGAAAGAAAATTGTTTTAGAAGAAGCAAACATTGCCAGATTATTAACATGAATGAAATGAATAAAAAAATATCTACTTAATTTAAATACCTACTTATTATATTTTTAATAATAATTATAGTAATATTTATAAGTATATTTATATATATATTTATAAAAAATCACAACAATTTAGTTTCATCTCACTCTTTCAACATCATCTTCTTCCTCTTTTTTAAAACATATCGTACCCCAAATGTATGGAATCGATAATATTGAACAACAAAAAAACAAATTTGGCATCTGCATATTTGATCTGATTTATATTACATTTGGAACACGGTACATTACTAAACTAATACATAATAACGAGAACAAAAGACACTAAAGTTCATTTATACACTCACTTACATTGAATATACATACATGTTGTATACATATATAGATAAACCTTAATGTTGTTTTATTTTTTAGAGAGTCTTTAATATAATGTAATGTATATTTACTTTGTTTAATAATTAATGAGTATTTTACATCGATCAATGAGTTTTTTTCTAGATTTTTTTTGCTTTATATTTTTAGAAATACCTTGAAATTCGCGTCTTTGTTATCGTATCTAAAAAGGAAAAAAATAACTTATTTAAATAATACTACAAGAATGAAATTGAAGATTTATATACCTATAAATATATTTTACATTGATAAATCGTTAAAAATATGAATAGTTTTGAGTTAATTTATTCCACTGTGTCATCTCAACACTGTGAAGAAAAAAATATATTATAATAAGCCTAATTAAGTGTGTAAAATTTGGAATATTTTGAATTGGGAAGATGGAAGCTGCCCAAAACTTTTGATGTGACCTAATTCTTTCAAAACTTTTCTAAAGTTCAATTCGAACACTTTTTAGGAAACAACGAAAGTTCGATAAGTACACCATTATTAGAAAGAAATGGAGTTTTTTTGAGGGACAAGCAAAATTTATCAAGTCTGGCTCCCGAAGATTACTCCCTTGTCCAAATTAACAAAAAAAAACATGACTTGTTAGAAATATTAGATGGATTTGAAAGATTTTGGAGCAAAATTAGTTCGGAAATATTGGATGAGAGATATGTATGTATATCTTGGAAGCCTTGAAGCTCTTGAACCCACAGTACCAACACATTCCAAAAGAATTTATTATTGATGGGGTGTAAACTTCATAATAAGTTCTTTTGATGAATCTAAGACTAAACAAAATAAGTTCAAAAGCCTGATGACTGTTTGGAACCAATAAAAGTGTTAATCCTTTTGTTCTTCGTCCCTGTCAATATAACATTTCTTCTAGATCCTTCTTCAATTCCTAACATAACCTAAAACAATTAATAAAATTACATGGTCTACTCTGCCCTTCTCCTTCCCTCGCCCACACCCCTTCCTCCACACTCTAGCTGTATCGATCTTCTTAATCTGTATTGCTTGTTAAGTCCGATCTAGGATTCGAATCCCGGACCATAAATACTGTCCTGCTTAATGACCAGCAGCTCAAACTTCAGCCAGAATTGAGTAATTAAATATGGTCTTCCTATTGGCAGAATAGTGACTTTCGTTCCTTTAATTTCTGTTGTAACCTCTTCCATACTAACTAGTTGGATGCTTCTGTTGGATTTTGTTCTGTGACGCAAAGAAGCAAAAAAACAGTTTAGTTAATTTTGTTTCATCGAGGAATCCATTTAGTTGAATTCCTTGGTGGGCTTTTCGGATTCAAGCATCGAAGATGAAAGTCATCTATATTGCAGGAAAATCCAACGCAAATTTAAGTTATGAAGAAGTCCGTAAAGAACAGCTAGACGATCCTAATCTCAAAAGAATCGTCTGTGCGAGGAAAAACATCTGCCAAAACCATAATCAAAATCGAGATTGCTCCATTCCAAGTACCTATCCGTTTTAACATTCGAAGAAGAATAGAAGAGCCCCCAGAGGCTCTTATGAAAACATCGATATTTGAAAAAAATTGTAAGAGCTGGGGATGTCTAAATAATATGTTCAACGGAAGCAAGATCAGCAAAAAAACCACAAGCTGACAACGATTGACTAGCTGCCCCCCAGTACCATGTTGGCGATTTAGTGTGGAACCCTCCCAAAGCAATTAACGTTGTCATATAGTAATAGTCAGAAAAAGGTTACGATTCGTATATTATCGTGGCCATATGTGACACCTTTGCAAAAATTCGAATGTAGATAAGACGGTAACAATAATGTTTTCATGAATCATGGTTCTCCATTCTGATACTGAAGTCGATGTAGCTTAATCCAACAAAAATCAAGCGAAACAATATATGTAGTAATTTTGATGTTTCCAAATACAGCTTTTCAGCCAATCTGATGTAAACTACGTACGACGTAGGACAACGAAAGCATATCATCGATTGCTTTGTACCAACAATAAAATTTGGTGGTGGTAGTGTGGTGGACGATATTGAAGGGAAAGGTGTCTAGATAAATGTGCTTCCCAAGAATTTTTAAAAGCAAAAGTTTTGGAAGAATGGGAGAAGATTCCTCCACAACTGTGTCATAATCCTGTATCAAGTATGCCATGCAGAATTCGTGCTGTAATACAGGCATCAATAAATTATCATTAAAAACCTTTTCTGTGCATGTAATTTTAATTTATTTCCAATACTACCACGAGAGTATTTGATATAATTTCGTCAACGTTTGCAGAGTACGTATGGAGTTGTCTCTTTCATTGAGTCGTCAGATATTTTAGAACATCTGGATGTGAAGATTCAAGATTAAGAAATAGATTTGCTACTTCAAAAGAACTAGCCAATAGAAGAATAGGAATAAGATATGGAATAAGTCTCGGTTCAACAACGATGTGTAGAATGCTCCAATCCATGGGATTATAACCATCAAGGTTTTCGTTGGTTAGACAGACTCTTACCACCCTCCCCCCAAAATGCTGATGCTCCAATATTAAAGTGAAATTTGGAAGAATCTGCAGCAGATACAAAAGAACACCCAATTACTGGCAGATGTGAGGGTTAGACCATGAAACCATGGCCTTGACACCACCGCCCCCTAAGCTTATTCGTTAGTAACTCATGTAATGTAAAAGGAAATGTTCTGTCGAAGTGTTCAGGTCGAAAGACGGCATTTTGTTTAAAGAGATGTCCATTCTAGTGTTCAAATTTTTTGATGATTCTATTCCAGACCACCCAGTATGAAAACGAAATATGACATCTTAGACGAGATATAACCGAAAAATGACGTCAAAATTAAAAAATGTCGCTCCTCCGCCATTTCATCCCATTTTAATCACTCAAAACTATCCAACGTTGCCGTTTAAATTTATTAAATAAAAAATAGAAAAATCTTAAAAATACAATTATCATTACACTATTAATATTACATTTATATTTATATTCACATTCATATATTTATTAATTTAATTTAATATTTACTCTTGTCTTTTTTTTCAATTTTATTTTTAATTACATATAATCTTTATCTCATTTTTTTTAATAAAATCGTGTGAATCCCCTCTTCTATCATATATAATAAAATTGTTTTATTAAATCGCATAGACGTGTGTACGTGTACATATAATTTGACCTATTAATAAATCTATAAATCGAAAATGAGAGAGAGAGAGACGTCGACAAAATTATATTTATATATATATATATATGTATATAGACAGAACACAATAACGAACACATCTGGATCCCTTTTAAACGGCAGTATCTATTTTCTTTTCTTTCTCCTTTATATGTTCGTTACCGTTGACGTACTCTTGGGAATTTTGACGGTGGGGGTTGTCAATACCATCTGACGGGTTGGTACCACCTGTATGGTGATCGATACTGTCACCTGTTGTGTAATCGATGACACGGGCACCACCTATAACAAATAAAAGCTAATTGTAGGTGTCTATTTTGGGCTCAGGGGGGGGATGTTAAAAAAATGGGGGGGGGTTAAGGAGGTGTTTTTATTTCTTATAATAGTAATAATAATGTTAATTAGAAAGATTTTAGATAGAGATAAGTAGGCCAAATTAACCCAAAATAGCATTTAATTTAAAAGGCTTGTTGCTTGGAAATATTAGAGGTTGGCACTACTAATCAAGTTCATTCAGGCTAAATAACAGCTATAAAAAAGGGGGCGGGGAAAAGGGGGTACTAAAAATGCAATCAAATAATAAATATATACATTTAAATGTATGTACTAAAAACTACGATAATCCCATGCCATATACATTTAAAATAAAATTAATTAATTTCCTGCAACTTGCCTCTTAAACAAACATATTAGCTTTTATTTGTTTACAGTTTTGACAGTAACCTAATTAACTAATCTTCCAACTTAAATAACTATTATATTACAATACAGGAACCAAAAAATTAAAACATAAACTAACATGCTTTGTGCAAAATAATAACATGAAAACACCAACATTACAACAAGAACAAAACTACTAACAAATTCATCTACTTGTGTGCGTAATTTAAAAACTCACCTGAGAAACACCATTTCCCTTTATCCTAGCTATGACGATCACGAATACAATAACAAGAAGTAACAACGTTGCCACTACGATCCCGATGATCCCTCCAGCTCCCAAATCTAAACCTATAAAAATAAATTACGATACCAACAGTGTTATATTTCATCATGATGGATGCAAAGAAGATGGTTTCATTTTACGTTATCCCGACGTTTAGCAATAATAAATCAAATAATTATAAATAAAATTGCTGAAATATATCGTCTATAAAAGAAAATGATGATTTCTAATTTATTGAAATATTAAAGCACGATTAATAAAGCGGTAAACAACAAAGAAGGCAACATATTAGGGTGAGGGTGTAGCTTGCATGACTTACCGTACATCCTGTAGGTGTATATAAATTTTTGCAAGCCTATTTGGTGCAAGCGTGAAAATGAAACACTTTTTTTGTAATTGGCACATTGCGGAAGCATGAAACACATTTTTTTTAAATATCACGTATATATACACAAACGTTTAACATATACAGTGAACCACAACTTGGTACGAAAATTATCGGAGTGAATTGTGTTTCACTGTATATAATTGCCCATTCGTGGTAAAAGTGCAGGTGTTACCATTGCATTGTTCTTATCATGTATATAGTGATAAGACAGCTATCACTGTGTGAGACCCATTTCACGATAGCAGCGGTTAGAAACAAATATATAAAGCAATATTGTTTTGCTTGGTATCAATACAAGCTCGGTCAACCTGTTTAGTGTTAATGTTAAAATTGAGGATTAATATTTAAAGAGCAGGTTGTCCGCGTTTGTACCACAACATATGCTCAAAGCAATAATTATAATTACATTTTAGGACATTGCTTTTAAAGCATAGCACGTGTACATTAATCAAAAGAAGTTAGCAGCTTCTTTTATCGTAGATTGCATCTCTTTACGGAGTGTTTGAAATTGTAAAATCACCATTCTTTACCTGAAGTACATTATAGGAAGCAGAGTTTTTTAACTTCAATCTTCTTCAACATTAAAAATTGCAGCATTTCTAAGATTTATTGTATTACGGTGAGAGCACTACAGGTTGACATATTAAGGAGAATAAAATTCTTAACCTATATCATCAATATTTTCACTCGTATACGAGGTCTGACAGAGAGAGTTTTTATTTTGCCCGTTTCATGACTAATCCAGTAGCAAAAGGAGTCCCTCTGAGCACCTCCTTCGTTTTAGGAAAGACGAAAAAATGATATGGGGCTAAACCTGGGTTGTAGGGTGGGTGTTCTAGCACAAGAGTCCTTATGGATGCTAAAAATTCGCGAGTAAAGATGGTTGAATGCGTTGGCCCACAACTCAGGTCCTTATCGTGCAATTTGGTGCCGCAATGTCTTCAGGACCTCAACATAGTAGGCAGCAGTTATAGCTTTCCCCTTGGGCATCCAGTGTTACAAAAGGATGCCTTTGGAGTCGATAATTGGCCTTCACCTGCGATTTGGACTTGCGCGACTTGGTTCTTGGCTCCTCAGGTTTCTTCCATTCACAACTCTGAAGTGTGGTTTCTGGATCGTATTGGAATATCCAAACATCACCAGTAATCACGATCAATTTCAGTTGGGAACCACATTTGGCGTCAGTTTCCTTTTGTTGGAAGTTAGCAATAAATCGTCGCGCACATCTTAAAATCAGCTGAATCAGCCGAACTGATTGATTGATAGCAGTACCCTGCCGTTATGTGTCTAATCGATTATTAGCGATTATTCTTCAACACTTGCTCGACTTTTTGCAGAGTCAGTGACCCTTTTCAAACTTCTTGTACCACTAGCCACTTGAAACTTCTTTGCTCAAAATATTTGGATGAGACAACGCTGTGAACGTTTCAATTCTCGATTTCCTCGGACTTAACGTTACCCTTTGCTCAAAATATTCTGGAGAGACATCATGTACAGAATTGCAAAACACATGTTCACTCCTCCGGAACCACAGACTACCATCTTGAAATGTTGAAACTTGGGTGGCTTTTCAATGTTGAAGGTCCCCTGTCATCAGCGTACCTGATCATAGTAGCGGATGCATTGTTTAGTAGAACAAGTTTTTTCTTTCCGCACCATTCTTCTACCATCTTTAATGCATCCTCTGCAAATTGACCTCTGCATCTGATCTCCCGCCAGTGCTACTTCTACCTTCTCTATCCACAGCTTTTAGCCTGCATTGCTTTGAACTTGGACAGTTTCACAATTACCATGTAACAAAGGAAGCCCTCTACAAACTGCAGTTTTTTTCCCAAAATCGGTCTTATTCTCTGATATAACAAATGATTCCATCGTCATCATTCATCGTTGGTGCAGCATAAATTTTCCTTATCGGTGGTTCCTCTGATATAACAATCATTCTGTACTTCATCTTTGCTTGAAAATCGATTTTTGCATCACTAAGTTTCATATTGTTCGCCATTATACGTGCAAACGTTTAAAAATTATGACAAGGATTTACAAGTTAGCGAAACGCTATATCCCTATCAAAATGGCGCCGTAAAACAAAGTGCTCATAGTGACACATTTTGTGTCATAGTGAGCGGTGGCTCCTCGACAGGTTGAGGTCAATTTTAGACCTGTCACTCGCCTTTTTACAGTAACTTTAGCTGTGTTGAGTCATCTTCTAACTGTCCAGCCACTCCCTCCGGTTTTTTTGAACTTCTATCTATTTATATCTGAATATCGGTGAGTGATCGGTGATTTTTCACTACGTCATCCATCGGAGATGCGCCCCGAGGGGGCGAGGGCGGCCGCCCTTGGTACCGCATGGAATTGCAGTAAAGGTCCTCCGAAGGGTTGGCGGCTCTGAAAGTGGTCTGGTTCTCCGATCTCGGGTAACGGATATTTTGAGCGTGTTTTTGTTTCTTTTGTTTCAGGATTTGCTGACGAACCCATGGGTAACCGAAGGGTGATTGACGAGCTGGGGGAAACCGGGAGGCACCGGAAGCGGCTACTAGAGAGGCGACGCTTTGCAAATTAGCATGGAACATGCTAATGGCGATAACATGATGATACGGGGCAACAGCAAGCGTATAAGGAGCCGGATGACACCGAGTGAAGTTCCACAGCCAAAGGGACCGCCAGCGTAAGCAAGGAGGTTGATCAACAGCGGAAGGTGCTGGAGGCATCTACGCAAGGGGAGTAATGTTTCAACTGTTTACTATTATGTTTCGTATTACGCTTGTTTCTGTTCAAGATGCTGCGCGTTACAGCGTAGAGACGGAATCTCCAGGACCTGACGCGGACAACAACAGACGGACCTTTGACGAGGAGATATTTATATTTATTTTCTTTATTATTATTTTTTTTTATATGTATTGTATTTGACAAATTATTGAGTGGAATAATGAAATATATAAGGATTAGGAGATGACATGTAATTAATTAGTTACAGGGCGGGACTAGGTCCATTAGCAGTAGTTGTAAGTTAGCTTAGATATAGTTAGCTAGAGTAGGGACTATTTTGTATATACAGGAATATATTTAGAGCAGGGCAACCCGGTGTAGTACCTGAGTGAGCACCGGGTTTAGGAATGTATTGTAATTATTTAAGTTTTATCAATAAATTAATTGTTGTATAGATATATTCGTATTGGGAATAAGTAGGTGACTATTTCTCTATTTATGTGAAAAGTCTTTTGTTATATTTTGTGTGAGATATAAATAAATGAATGAATAATCGATCTTGATTTGTAGCCCAATTACATGGAATGTAGGCTGTAGTTTTTGGGCAATTTTCCAGAAATTTTGGAAGCCACAGAAAAGCAAATTTGGAAACCAGATATCTTTAGACAACGAAGCAAGAACGCCAATATCCTTGAGTCTAATCTTGAATCAATTTAGAACTGTTGAGGTAGGGGTTAAGATCTTAATCCATATGTAAGCTGATTCTAAACACAGCTTTTGACGGTCAAAATTATATTCTTTATGTTGAGAAGAGAGACTGGTAGAAAAGCTAGGAAGACTTCAGGAAAATTTATGAACTGGTATCCCAAGTATTCGATTGAGTGTTAAATCAATGTTATCAAAGCCCATCTATGGGTGTCAATGTCATGGTGTCAATAGAGATCAATTCTACAATGGACTCACTTGTTTCTTTTGTTTCATAGCCTCTTATATTATGGGCCTGCATCCTCAGGGATCAGTACTCGGCCCAATGTTGTTCACACTCTACACTAACGACATTTTTCAGTGTTTCACTGATTTATATCTACTTATGTATGCTGATGACACAAGCTTTATTACATCAACCAGTTCTATAAGAGATACTGAGCAAGTAACGATTTTTTTTATTTGAGATCTATTTCTGATTGGTTCGCGTGTAATCAACTACAGCTAAATCGTGAAAAAACTACCTATCTATTCTACCACCCTTGGCAAAAAGTCTTGGATAATGAATTAGCTGTCTCAATGAATGATGAACAAATTAAACAGGATGAAACTACGAAATTTCATCATTTTTTTTGCTCAGTTAGATGAAATCAAACATTATGTTTAAATTTGACTTGCACAATGGATCAATAAATATTACTACTATTACTACTACTGAGTACTAAGTAAAAAAGAGGGCTTGCTGGGAATACAGAGGAAGAAGTTGCATGAGATTGCAACAGACGACGTCAAACGCATTGTGCAAAAGGACACCCTCAAGCAGTGGCAGAAAGAATGGCAGATTCATACAGAAACAGGGTCACGATCTTTAAATGCCCCAAATGGGAAGCACAAAGCAACCGGTCCAGCCTAGAACTAGGACAAGCGATCACACCCACAACAACATAATCGAAATGATGATGACAAGGAAATCTAACTGGGAAGTTGTTGTGAACCTAAGAGAGAAGGACAGTGAAGACTCAGCCCACTCAAACGTTAAAATCTTGAAATGGCAGTTCCTGGTCGTAGACATTGGAGAACGTAATGGGGGTTTTAGTGGGTACGAGTCCCACACTCCCAGTTCATGAAGATTCGCAAAACACTATCGTAAGAATATTTATGATTTCTGATTCTGCGATTCAACGCAATTTACATTTTTGTCTTGGCCGCTACAGTTCTTGATGTGTAATTTAATGTGTCTAAAGTCATCCTAAAGACTTGTTAAGCCCTCTTAAGAATATGCCAGGAAACAAACTTATCACTACACCATCGAATTGATAGGGGATTTGTCAGCACCTCCTCCACAAAAAAATTAAACAAGATTAGAAAGGATTCTAATAAGTCACGAGACTGGCAACTTTAGGAAAGGAGGCTGCCTACTTCAAATTGGATTAATAGAAAAAAAGATTGATTTGAGGTAAGTGCCTCCTTGTCTTCAGCACCTTCCTCCAAAACCTGCCACAATTTGACGATTTGTGGTGTCCAAACAATAAAATAAACATTACAAAAAATATATATTAAGTAGAATCTAAACAAAATTACCAAAAATATTTTGTTTCTCACCAGAAGTCATTTGTTTTTAGAGTGCGACTCTAGACCAAAATGGGATGATTTTATATCGGAAGTGGAAGTGGGCCCCTTTACTAGAAGACGCTTCGCGCTTAATTTGTCACAGTCGTGTGAAGGGTTTATTTTTATTAGGAGCCTCATTTATCAGCGTCCCGACGCCTGTAACATCGCCGGCGAAGGACGGAAACAGCGTTTTATTAATTTCAGGTAATTTATTGGACGTCAAGTTACAACAATTTCGGCGGACGAGCACAGAGACGACAGGACGAAAACTCGGAAGTATATAGGAGGACTCTACTGTTAAAAAAGAAGTAAAATCTAAAGGGGGCAATATATATATATATATATGTATGTAGAGAGAGAGAGAGAGAGTGAGAGTTGATTGAAGAAAGGAGCGGATATGTATTTTTTTTTCGCGAGCTTCTTCCTGTTCCTGGCGGAGATACTAAAAGCACCTTCGGTAATGGATTGTTGATTGTGTCAGATGGATGGTAGTATTACAGCGAACGGGCGGTAATCATGTTGAATCCCGTTAATTACCCGTTAATGCCGTAATGGATTAGTGCGAATCAAGATTGCGTTGTAGAATTGATGATCTATTATGGGTTGGTGCGGAGTATGCTATCGATTAGGAAGGGTTTTCTAAGCCGGTTTCCACCTCTACTTATTGTTACTTACCTTCCACGCTAATTATATTAGGAATAAACAAGAAAAGAGAGCTAAGGACTACTTTATTTTTGCTATGGGGTACGGTTAAATATAAAATTTGAAACACTCACTCCAATTCATTTCCTACGAGTCGACAACAAGACGGAGGTTATGGTTAGAAAATGAAGTTGATCCTGGTGTAGCAAGATCATCTCACAAAATTTATGATTCTTAAAACTGTAACGTCAAAAAGATCTGAAGTAGAGGCCCACAACCTAGTGAACATATTCTGGTCGCTTAGAGCTGTTGATTTCACCAACATTAAAGATCGTCTATGGGGAGCCTCGCCATCCTTAGAATCAACGTGGTGTCGGAAGAGCTAATCAAGATATCGGATATCGGCTCTGCACTTGGATGTAAGGAACGCTGAAGTGAAGGACCACGATCTTCATTGTTGATGATCGTTTACTAAATTTTATAAGTTGAGATGTAACTTCCTGATGATGATGATGCTGGGTGATGAAAATGAATCCATATTCCTAAAAGAGGGCTGTTGAACACATTGATGTCTATATTAGTTAATAAGGAGAGTCTTATCGAGCGTGGGATTTCCTCATTCTTCATCAGATGATATCCATTCTCTTCGTTTTACCAAACTCTGTCTAGTCCTGACGCTCTCCTATGAAATAGGTTTCGTCAAAATGTTATCGAAATACTAAACGCAGGGGAGGAGGAGGGAGAGACTTGGTTCATCGTATGGAAGATAGGCAGAAGCGATTAGTTACTTCTTACCTCTTCCATTGCCGTCATCCAGTTTTATGGCTGCCAGGTCTTTAGAATAGAAATTCAGCAGCGTCAGTGACTGTATACTCTTCCTGATAAATATACAGGATCGTACTTTGCTAGAGTCTACGTCGTAGATTACATTACCTTTGACTTCGTTAACTGGCACTCGTCCCATGACAAGCCAGGGTTCCTGTATTAGGACTATGTCAATGTTGCCCGAAGCTAGCAGCTTGCATAGAGAGGCGGATACTGCCTTACTATGCTGAAAGTTTATCTGGATTACCCTCAGCAATTTTTGTATCGTCCTTCCTCCCTACTACTTTAAAGCCCAGCTGGGTTAGGGTAGGATTTGAGGCCCATGCTGCTTAAGACCTTTGAAGATTTTTTGTCGTTATTCAAGACGTTGGATGTTCCCTTGGATTCTTCCTTGCTTAGAACGATGCACCACTCATTCGTTGTTAGTCCTTCGTTCTAGGTTTCTAGGAGTTTGAAAATCTTCTCCGTTGTTATTGTCCCCAGAAATTCCTTCGGGACTTTCGTGGTTTTGACGATGTCCCTCGCCAGACCGACTCTTAGGACAGCGTTCTACCTTAGGAATAGTCTTCATCAGCCATGACTTGCCACAGGTGAAGTAGACCACTCCCTTTTCAGCATAGCTGTTCCTAAACTGAGGTGGTACGCCTGACTCACATTTCTAGATCTCCCCCATTACAGCCATCTGTATTTTCTTGGACTGATCCTCGGATAGTTTCTCCTCTGAATACTTGTGCAATGTTACAGCCATCTTTACAGCGGTAAGTGCTTGGATAAAGGTTGCCCCAGTAGCGCTCTGTGTGGACGTTACTTCTCCTGTTGCTCTTCCATCTATTTCTATTTTTACTTTTGCTTCGTTTTCCCTATTGCCATCGCTTTGGTCTTATCTATGGTTAGCGCTACGTTCCAATGGTTTAAGTTTATTTGCAAATCTCTTTCGTTCTTTCCATATACTAGCAAGTCGTCAGCGAAGGCAGTCTCTTGCAGTTTTTTATACAGAAACAGGGTCACGATCTTTAAATGCCCCGAATGGGAAGCACAAAGGAACTGGTCCAGCCTAGAACTAGGACAAGCGATCACACCCCTAACAACATAACCGAAATGATGATGACAAGGAAATCTAACTGGGAAGCTGTTGTGAACCTAAGAGAGAAGGACAGTGAAGACTTAGCCCACTCAAACGTTAAAATCTTGAAATGGCAGTTCCTGGTCGTAGACATTGGAGAACGTAATGGGGATTTTAGTGGGTACGAGTCCCACACTCCCAGTTCATGAGGATCCGCAAAACACTATCGTAAGAATATTTATGATTTCTGATTCTGCGATTCAACGCAATTTACATTTTTGTCTTGGCTAAACCACTTTTAAAAAATTGCTTGTCAAGACTGCCGCTACAGTTCTTGATGTGTAATTTAATGTGTTTAAAGTCATCCTAAAGACTTGTTAAGCCCTCTTAAGAATATGCTGGCAAACAAACATATCACTACACCATCGAATTGATAGGGGATTTGTCAGCACCTCCTCCACAAAAAATTAAACAAGATTAGAAAGGATTCTAATAAGACACGAGACTGGCAACTTTAGGAAACTGGCTAAGGAGGCTGCCTACTTCAAATTGGATTAATAGAAAAAAAGATTGATTTGAGGTAAGTGCCTCCTTGTCTTCAGCACCTTCCTCCAAAACCTACCACAATTAGAATTGCTAATGTTCAAAGAGTGGTCGTCTTCGAAGCAGTTCAATCCTCAGTTCAGGACATACAAGTGGTCGTTCACCGGTTCCTCAAAAAAGGTAACTACTTTGTTTTTGTTTAATCTGCAAGTGGTTCCCATAACAACGTAGCACTCTAATGTTGTGCCAATTATTCTAGCATCTTATGGCAGACCCAAAACCACCTCTGAATCAAATTTGACGATTTGTGGTGTCCAAACAATAAAATAAACATTACAAAAAATATATATTAAATAGAATCTAAACAAAATTACCAAAAATATTTTGTAGCGCTCTGTGTGCTCTCCCTATTGCCATCAGTTTGGTCTTATCTATGGTTAGCGCTAAGTTCCAATGGTTTAAGTTTATTTGCAAATCTCTTTCGTTCTTTGCATATACTAGCAAGTCGTCAGCGAAGGCACTCTCTTGCAATTTTTTAGTAACCATTTTAATTTCTTTTAGGACATCATCAAGTATTACACTGAAAAGTACCAGGCTTAGTATTCCTCCCTGTCTTAATCCTCCCTAAACATCAATGTATTGTATTGCTGTTTCGAGATCTACGACACCCAAACATTTTGTGTTTTGCAGAACATTGGTCGGTGGAGGAAGAAATCTTTGAGGCAGATCTGTATCTTGGTTCTGCAGAAGGGGTTGGTGTAGCGATTCTACTGATAGAAGATGGTTAGACAAACAAAACAAATGAATATCTCCTTTGAATTGTTTCTGATTCACAATTAGTAATTCTCTTGAAAATTTAACATTTCAGTTATTACAAAGTTTACAACTTAGTTCTATCTTGTTAGAGTGTAGGGCTTTCATAAATTAGAAATTCTCTTACTAATCAAAGAGGAGATGTTACATTCGGTAGAGTTTATGGGTAGTGAAATTTTATGTCCACTAACTAACGCTAGTAACCAAAAACCGCTCAATACAGTAGAGAGAATATATAGCAAGGTCATCAATAAGAACCGGAGGAAGACGGAGACGAGCTGTATATGTGTGTGTGTGCGTGTGTCTGGTAGAATTGCAGCAACTAACAGCTATAGCAATAGCTCGACGCGCTTCTTGCCCACTACTGATACTGACATTTGTTTCCGTCTACCCCGTCTTTTCGTCCGTCCGTCCATTTTCGCCCCCGCGCACTTACTCTAAACCGCGCTATAATTTCTGCCAGCTTTCAGTTTATTGATCGTAAAACTTGAGCTTTTAATGCCGAGGTTACTACGGCCGTTTGCATATCCAGTAAAACGTTATTTACTGCTGACGTTAATATCGCTCTTATGGAGTCGCAAAAAAGTCGAAAATCGACAAATCGGACGCAGCGCGGCGTTACGACGGTATTTACGCGCTACGAGAAGCGCCCTCTAACGGAAAGTTCGTATATATATATATGAGTTATACGAGTCCGAGATGAATCATCCAATAAAAAGACACTATGCATGGCAAGAAAGATATTTGTTCTATTATATGTGCCGGAGGAGGAATTATATTGCGTCAATATTTCTCCGGATATTTCGTAAACTTTACCAGTATTTCAATCCTTTCGAGATTATGACCAAACAACGAATAGGAACTTCTGTTTTGTAAATGATGAATCATTCTTATCTCATATAGAAAGATTATCATCATTTGCCAGGGGTAACAATCTGCTTAAAACTGCATAACTATAGTTACTATTCATTATTACATATTATATATTATAAATTTTTTCTTATTTTACATTATAGTATAACTTTACGTACTCTGTGCCTTGAGCATTTATTCTTAATTGTTTATTTTGTGGGATTATTTATTTCATTTGCTATGACGTATAAGTCATTAATATAATTCAAACTTGCATTCATCTGCGTATTGTATTCTTGTATTACATTATTTTCTTTCTTGGATTTAGT
This sequence comes from Holotrichia oblita, assembly GCA_023690525.1. Classification (NCBI taxonomy): domain Eukaryota; kingdom Metazoa; phylum Arthropoda; class Insecta; order Coleoptera; family Scarabaeidae; genus Holotrichia; species Holotrichia oblita. The sequence continues at coordinate 1,556 of JALQSN010000729.1, read as the reverse complement.
CTGCTTAAGTGCTATATATATTTAATTATTACTTTTTATGTTAGGTGTTTGCTGATCATTGCTTTATACTGTATTCATATGCTTAAATTTTTGTTAGTGTATAACGTTAGTGTTAATTAACTTTTCTTACTCTGCTGTTGCTTGCGTGCTGATGCTTTCCTTCGCTCATATCAATGTTCGTTCGCTTTTATCAGGATTTCATTTATTTAAAGATTACTTCTCTGAACGGGATTATGATGTTATAGCTGTTACCGAAACGTGGCTAAATGATGCAGTTGACGATAGTCTAATTTCGCTGAATAATTATACTTTAATTAGAAGTGATAGAGGGTGCGGTAGGAGAGCTGGAGGAGTGGCGATCTATTTAAGGAGCAATCTTAGTTATTCTCTAATTAACACACTCGGTGATACTGATTTTGATTTTGAATATTTATGGATTAAAGTTTCTGTTAACTGTATTAGTGTAGTGGTGGGTACTATTTACAGGACTCCCATGTTGGATATCAGCTCCTTTTTAGAAAGCTTTGAGGGGATGCTGTCTAGAGTAATGATGGATACTCACGAATTGGTTGTTTTGGGCGACTTTAACATTAATCTTTTAGATATGAATAGTCGAGCATGCTCGTTATTTGGTGATTTCTGCGATTGTCTCGGCATAAAACATATTGTCAGTAGTCCAACCCGTGAAACGTCAACATCGTCAACACTTATTGACTTTATCTTGATTCTAGTTGAAACTCCTTTCAAGTCTTGTGGGGTATTACAGGATCTGAGCGTGTCGGGTCACTACCTTGTTTACGTTCAATTAGAACTGAATGCTCCACCACGTGTTAGTCGCACGCGTACGCTTAGAGACTTTTCACGATTCGACTTTGATGGTTTTGACAACGATTTGGCATCCACTCCTTAGCATCAGATATATAATTTGATTGATATAAATGATAAACTCGCCTTATTCAATGAATACATTTTAGATTTATTTAATAAATATGCACCTAGGTATTAAAACTATAACTTTTAAGCGTACTCATACACCGTGGATGACTGAAAATATTAGGTTGACGATGCGGCTCCGCGATAGGGCTTTCAAGGAAGCTAAGAAACATAAAAGTAGCGCTACATTTAATTATTACAAACAACTGCGTAATCTGACCACTTCTAGCATCAGGCGTGAAAAGCGAGCTTATTAAACATTTACAATAAAAATAAAAACACAAAACTACCTACTCACCTGTCAGATGTTAATGAAATCAATATCCATTTTTACAGCTTTATGTCAAATGATAATGCTGACGCAGATATAATTAATTTTTATAATACTAACCAAAAACCTTCTACTTCCTTTTCATTTACACTGCTATCTGTTAATGAGGTTGCATCATTGCTTAACTCTATTAAGTCTCAATCGGTGGGTATCGACGGTATTTCGGTAAAGATGCTACTTCTATGTTGTCCTTGTTTGCTACCTATTATCACACACATCATGAATACCTGTTTGATAGAAAATATTTTTCGAACCTGATGGAAAACAAACATTGTTATACATCTTCCAAAAA
>JALQSN010000728.1:0-25021 GCA_023690525.1 Holotrichia oblita | reverse complement strand
TTTTAACTTTGTACGCCCACGCTTTTTCGCTGAATAACAGCTTTTCGCGCTGTTCAATATTTGAATCAACCATAGTGATTACGGCGTTATTGTCGTCTAATTCACGGATTATTACAGGGAGAGTAGGCAGTCCGATAATTTCGCAAGCCATTTTTCTGCGATTACCGCAGAGCAATTCATATCCGCTATCGAGGCGCGGACGTACAATTCCCGGCTCACGAACGCCGTACCGCTTAATATTTTCCGCTAATCGGGTCATAGCTTCGTCATTATTGACTTGAAAGGGATGAAATTCGGGAGAAAATAACTCGTCAAGCGGGATATTAACAATACATTCGCCGTCTTGTTTCTTAACGGTGCTTTTAAATATATCACTTGCGCCTTTGAGGGTAACATTTCCGAGTAAATTCGTCTTAGACACGTTGCGAAACCTCCTCCGCAAGCGCGGCATAAGCAGCCGATACTTTTCCGTTCGGATTGTGCGAGAAAATTGATTTGCCTGTCGCGCTTGCTTCTGCGGCGCGGACAGAATGAGGGATATAGCTGTTAAAGATATAGATTTCCTCGCCGTATGCTTCGCGGATTAGATTAATAATTTCTTTAGCAAATATAATCCGTTTGTCAACCATCGTGAGCAGTATTCCGCAGATTGAAAGGTTCGGGTTAATATCTTCGCGGATATTCGCTATGCTCCTCAAAAGCAGTTCCAAGCCTTTCGCGTCAAGAAATTTCGGTGCTACAGGAATGATTGCGCTGTCTGCCGCCGCAAGCGCGTTGATTGTCAGAACATCAAGTGCCGGGCAGGTATCAATAATTATGAAATCGTATAACGTTTTCACCTTATTGATATATTTCCGTAAGATTATTTCCCGCCCCATGGCGGCGCAAGCGTGAGTTCTATGCCTGTCAAGCTGTCATTCGCGGGCATGAGGTCAACGCCTTCCGAATGATGAATGATACCTGCTGTTGGGGCGAAATCTCTTTTAACGATGATTTCCGAGATTACCGTTGTGAGAGTTACAGGGAGTTTGTCAGGTTCTGTTACGCCCATACTGATTGTCAGCGAGTGTTGATTGTCTGTGTCGATTAACAAAACTCTTTTACCTTGCCGAGCAAGCCCGACTCCAAGACTTACGGCTGTCACGGACTTGCCGCAGCCGCTTTTTCTGTTTGTAACTGCTAAAATTTTACCCATAAAGTTTCCTCCGTTTTTTAGGGCAAAATCTTAGCGTTAATGTTACATCGGCGTTTTTACGCTGTATTATTTGCCCTTATTTTGTTTTGAAAAAGAGTTGAAAAATAACGCTATTCCCGCAAACCCCTGATTTTTAGGGCTTTTTGGTCTTAGCGTTATTATACTCTATGGGCATTCCTCGGCAAGTTTATTGTTGGCTTACGGTTACTCATTGAAAGAAATACAAGAATATTTAGGGACAACAGCGAATATATATGCTCATCTTCAATTTAAGGCAAAACAAAATATGGCGGCTTCAATCGGCGAAAAAATCAACATAAAGTAAAGCAAATTCTAACGTGTTAGAAAAGTGTTAGAAAAAACGTAATTTTAAATAAAATCCTTGCTAATGAAAAAAAGAAAAGCCCCGTAGAATGGAGCTTTTTCAGACAAAAGCATAGCTTATGTCTCTGGCTGCGGAACTAGGATTCGAACCCAGACAAACAGAGTCAGAGTCTGTCGTGCTACCTTTACACAATTCCGCATCAATTAAGGATAACGATATATATTATATAACAAACAATCAAATATGTCAATAATTTTTTTCAAATAATAAAAATATTTATTTTTTGTGTAACAGTTCAATTAATCCGCTAACAATAAGAAAAGCTCCAAAAAATTTTCCTAAAAGAGAAGAATCAATATAATTGACAATAATACTTCCTACTATTGAGCCTATCATGCCTGCGGAAGAAATAACGCATACAGTTTTATAATTTATTTTATATTTTTTTAAATGAAAAAACAACGATACAATGCTCGTTATTATAAAAAATAAAAGATTAACGCTTTGCGCATAGAGTTGTTCGGTTGATTTTACCAATGTAAGATAAATAATAATCAAACCTCCTCCGCCAACACCGAACCCTACAAGAATACCTACTGCAATTCCCGCTATAATATCTATAATATACATTTAAACTTTTAACTCCTACTTGAAAAACATTTTAATTCCCGCATAAATAACAGTTGCGGCAAAAATATTTTTAATGACTTTTACATTAAACTTATACATTAAAAAAGCCCCGCAAAGTCCTCCGATAACAGCTCCCGGCAAAAATAAAATGATTGAATTTAATTCATTTATACCGTTTATTATATAGATAATAGCGCTTATAACGCTCATTGGCAGTACGGATAACATGGTCATAACCATGATTTCTTTGAATATATTTTTATTATTTTCATAATTTTTTCCTTTTTTCAATAAATAATTTAATGTAAATATTATAACAATTCCTCCGCCCGTTCCAAATATTCCATTAATTATTCCTGCGATTACAGCTACAAAAAACAATAGGATATATTGTTTTTTTAATTCATTAACTTTGTTAATATAAATTCACTCCTTTATTTAATAGTATTTGCAAAATCATAAAAAGAATGTATAAAATTTATACCCTACTGTTTAAATAAATGGACAATTAGATTGTGTCGTTGACTTGTTTCCATACTTATGGTATAATCGTTTATGGTCTACGCAGAAAATCTATATGATATGAAGTGAGAGAAACATGGAACATGCAATAAAAACAGATAGATTGGATTTGCATCCATTAAACGAATCTGATTTCGAGTTTATTCAAAAATTAAGGACAAGACCTGAATATTTCAGATACGAAAATGACGAAGCATACAATGATGATGAAATAACAAAACAATTCAACGGGTTTCTCGAAGGAGCAAAAAACCTCCCTAATAAAGGTTCAATCCAATGGATAATAATAAACAATGATGTTAAAATTGGAGAAGTGCATCTCTGGTGCAATTGGGAAAAAACCTTGGAGTGGGAAATCGGCTGGCATCTTTTGGTTGAACATTGGGATAAAGGATTTGCGACTGAAGCCGCCAGAGCCGTTTTACAATATGCTTTTGCGAATTTCAAAATAAACCGGATCATGGCATGTCCAAATGCGGAAAACACCAGAAGTATAACATTGTGCGAACGTATTGGAATGATAAAAGAAGGGTGCGTAAGAGAGGTAAGGTTACTAAACGGTGTTTACTATGACGAGGTTATCTTTGGGCTCTTGAAACGCGAGTTTACTCCAGTATGAGATCAATTATAAGTCGTAACAAATGTAAAATAATCTGAGGTGAACATAAAGTTTATGGGGAAATTAATGAAACTATATATGATTGTATTCTCATTTCCGCTTATATTTTTTATAAACGGATGCCAAAACTTGGATGAGTATAATGATATATCTCTTTATTCGCCTCGCCAGATAGCAGAAATAATCATTGCATCGCAGGAAAATATTCCGGTTATGCAGCCTTTACCGCAGGATGATGATTATTTTATGTATTATTATTCAAATATTTATCAAATCGAAGCCGAAACGATGGAAGAAGGAATGATTTATTATACAAACGGAACATCAGCCATTGAAATCGCCGTATTTTTGTTTGACGACTCTGAAAACGCCGAAAAAACGAAAGAATCGCTTTTGAAGTATATAGACCGGCGTATCAGAGCTTATACAGGTTACGCCCCGAAAGAAACAGCAATACTGGAAAAAAGCGTTGTGGTAACTCATGGCGGTTACGCGGCGCTTTTAATATGCGAAGACCCAAAAAGCGCAGAGTCGGATTTTCTGGCGTGTTTCAAAGATAATCCGCCTGAACTTCCGAATGAATCAAAATTATCGGCGAACGCAATTGACGAAGAAACATTGAATGAAAAAGAAATAATAGAACATGATTCCAAAAATTCGGAAAAAGAAACAGAATATCCTGACGACGCTTATAATCATTCATCGGTACTGGAGGCTTGGAACAACGGCGATATTAATGTCCTTTCAGACAAAAACCGAAGTATACTTAACGCTTGCGCCGAAGTCATTTCCGAAGTAATCAACGACGGTATGGACGATTGGGAAAAGGAACTGGCAATACATGATTGGATTATCGAATGGGTTGACTATGATAAAGAAGCCAACAATAACGCGCCGGACGCTAAACCCGATCCCGACAATGAAAACCCATACGGGTTATTGTTCCGAAAAAAAGCAGTTTGCAGAGGATACAGCTCTACATTTAAATTGTTTATGGATTTATTGGGTATAGAATGTATTATTGTAAGCGGAACTTCCGGTGATAATTATTCGGAACACGCTTGGAATATGGTTTGTATAGACAATGCGTGGTATTGCGTGGATGTTACATGGGATGATCCTTACGGCGTTGACCAAACTGAAGATTTAAATTATAAATATTTCAATGTGACCAGCGGATTCATGAGGAAAACGAACCACCATTGGAATGAGAGCGAAACTCCGGAAGCGAATACCGTCTTCTATAATAAAAAATATAAATAAAAAGCAATATGAAACATTAGCAGAAGTATTCCTTACTTACAGCCATAATGCCTCGCTTAAAACATTCCACCCTGAAAAATCATCAGAATTTACTTAATATACTCTGCCCTAATGTTGTAATAAGTGAAATAAAATTTATTTTTATATTGAATATTATCGGCTTTTATTATATAATGATGTATAATAGCATCGGATAAATAATAAATTACAGGAAGGAAGATCATATGATAAAATCTTTTGTGGAGTCTTCGGAATTTTCCGGTATTCTTTTGCCGCATGAAAAATTTCAACCTTTTCCGGGTTATTCTGAACGTCAATTTTGGGCTGATTTAAGCCGCGGCGAATATTATACAGGCGAAGCTGATAAATTGTTGAATAGAGCGTGGGAAAGTTTACCTGCATTGAGATATATGGACTTTCAAATAAACGGCGACAGATCAAAATATGAAGGAATGTATTTTAAACGCAGGCACGATATTCTAACCCTTTTATTAGCTGAATGCGTACAGGGCGAAGGTAAATATTTAAATGATCTGATAAACGGAATATGGGCTGTCTGCGAGGAAACTTCATGGGTCGTTCCCGCGCACAACGGGCATTTAAAAGGAGGGAAAGAACTCCCCGATATTGAGGAAGGCGTATATATAGACCTTTTTGCCGCGGAAACAGGATCGCTTCTCGCTTGGGTATATTATTTTTTAAGCGGGGAAATAAAAAAAATTTCTCCAATAGCCGCGAGAAGAATAGAATTGGAATTGTACCGCCGCATCATAGAACCGTATTTGTCGCATAACTTTTCATGGATGGGGCTTGATCATCCTCATCCCGTAAACAACTGGAATCCGTGGATAAATTCAAATGTCTTACCTGTAGCGCTCATTCTTCCCATGAATGATGACCTACGATTAAAATCCGTCGTAAAAACAGGAGTTAGTATACAGCGTTTCCTTGACAGCTACCATGCAGACGGCGGCTGCGATGAAGGTCCGTCTTATTTTAATGTCGCCGGCGCGTCACTGTTCGATTTCCTTGAAGAAATATCTGACGCGACAGACGGAAAAGCCGGTTTTTGGAACGACGCTTTAATACAGAATATTGCGTTGTATATAATGCGCGTACATATTGCGGACAGGTATTATGTAAATTTCGCGGACGCTCCTTCAAGAGTTTCTCCGCATGGGGAACTTTTATACCGCGTGGGGAAATACAGCGGAAACGAAGAATTAATGAAGTTCGGCGAATACGCTATGGGTTTAAACAAAAATATTTATAAGCACGGCGGTTGGACGATATACAGGTTTCTTAAAACGATAACCGACAGTTATCCGGGTCAGGCTGCTTCCGAAGTTGATTTACCGCTTGATTATTATTTTGACGGAATACAGGTAATGACGGCGCGGCAATACGAAAATAGCGGAAAACCGGGTTTGTTTGCGGCGTTCAAGGGCGGACATAACTCCGAAAGCCACAATCATAACGACGTCGGTAATTTTATAATATATTCCGAAGGACGCCCAGTTGTAATAGACGCAGGCGTGGGAACTTACACGAAACGGACTTTTTCGGCGGAACGTTACGATATCTGGACAATGCAGTCGTCGTATCATAACCTGCCCGAAATAAACGGTTATATGCAGCGCGCGGGGAAAGATTTTAAAGCTAAAGATATATCTTACAGCGCTGACGGGACAGTTACTAAACTGTCGATGGATATATCCGAAGCGTACCCTGCGGAAGCGTTAGTTTCTTCGTTTACAAGAGAACTTGTCTTTGACCGCTCGGCGGGTAAAATTACCGTAAACGATACAATTAAGCTTGAACATGCAATTTGTCCTCTTGCAATGAACCTTATATTCCGCGAAAAACCTGAAGAAACGTCAAAAGGACAGTTTGACTGTAAAGGTCTTTACTTGACATTCGACGAAGAGGAATTCCGTGCGGAAATCCAACAAATTGATTTAAACGATAAAAGGTTATCTTCCGATTGGGATAAAAATGAATTGTACAGAGTGCAATTTATTCAGAATGAAATGAAAAAAGATATAAAATATAATTTTATATTTAACTATATAAAATAAGAGGTAGCTATGCCGACTTATATGCCTCATCTGTTTGTTGCCAAAAAAGTTGATCCGAAGGCTAAAATAGATTTTTATATTGGGAATCTTGCTCCGGATTCTGTTTCAGACCGGGAGAAGAAGCGTATAATCCATTTGCGTAATGCTCCCGATATGAATTCATCTTTAAGAGAATTTGCTTTAAAAACAGATACCAAAAACGAATATTTAAAGGGATTTCTCTTACACTTATTTGTAGATTGGAAATGGAACGATTTATTGATTTTACCGGATTTCATTAAAAATAACGGAGATGAATGGTATAAAAAATATTATGACGAAGGAAAATTAATAGAATCTTACGGTTTTCATAATACAGAATGGGCGTATGAACTTTGGGAGCAAATGGATTTGTGCGATACATTTGATTTTGTTGAAACCCAGTTCATAGTTAAAGATGATATAAGAGCTATGATTAAACGCAGCCGCAAATGGAAAATGGAAACCAAAATCGGACCTTCAATTGCATTTTCCCCGTCGGTTATAAATAAATTTGCCGATAATGTGGCAATTGATTTTATTAAATGGTTTGCGGACTTGAAAATCCAAAATTAATTTGCGAATAATGGTTTTCGCATAATTTTTAATTAATATAAAACGTAAAAGAAAGGCAATTGAAATGAAATTTTTTATTGATACGGCTAACGTTGAACATATCAAAGCGGCATATGAGTTGGGAGTTATATGCGGCGTTACCACAAACCCTTCGCTTATAGTAAAGGAGGGAAGGGACTTCATTGAAGTTCTGCGGGAAATCGTAAGCATCGTTGACGGACCCGTAAGCGCCGAAGTTATAAGCCTTGAACATTCTGGAATGATCGGAGAAGCGGAAAAACTCGCGGCGATACATAAAAACATCGTTATAAAAATCCCGATGACCCTTGAAGGATTGAAAGCCGTAAAGGTGTTGACTTCACAGGGTATCAAAACAAATGTAACTTTGATTTTTTCTGCGGCTCAGGCGTTGCTTGCCGCAAGAGCGGGCGCGTCTTATGTAAGCCCGTTTGTGGGAAGGCTTGACGATATCGGGTTGGACGGAATGGCTTTAATCGGAGAGATTGTAAACATATTCAATATACACAATATTAAAACGGAAATCATTACGGCAAGCGTGCGCCATCCGATCCATGTGATAAACGCGGCGCAGATAGGCGCGCATATCGCGACGGTACCGTATGATATTATTGTTCAAATGAGTAAACATCCGCTGACGGACGCGGGAATAGAAAGGTTTTTGAAGGATTGGGGAGCAAATAAATAAAATGACGGCTTTTGAAAACCTCAAACAATATTTTGGGTACGATTTGTTCCGGAACGGACAGGAAACGATTATAAACGACATATTATCCGGAAGGGACGTACTCGGAATAATGCCGACAGGGGCAGGGAAGTCAGTTTGTTTTCAAATCCCGGCGCTAATGATGGACGGGCTGACTCTTGTGGTTTCTCCGCTCATTTCGCTCATGAAAGATCAGGTTAACGCGCTGACTCAATCCGGAATTTCGGCTGCGTTTATAAATTCATCGTTAAACGAACGTCAGATTTATATGGCATTGCAAAACGCCCGGAACGGCGCCTATAAACTTATATACATAGCTCCCGAACGGCTCCTTACTTCCGAATTTCTTTCATTCGCGCAATGCTCAAAAATATCAATGCTTACGGTGGACGAAGCGCACTGTATATCGCAATGGGGACAGGATTTCCGCCCGAGCTACGCAAAAATACCGGAATTTATCATGAATCTGCCGGAACGTCCTATCCTTTCGGCATTCACGGCGACGGCGACGCCCGTTGTGAAAAAAGATATAATTGATTTGCTCGGATTGGAAAACCCCGCCGTTATGCAGACAGGGTTCGACAGGCAAAATTTGTATTTTGAGGTGCAGAAACCGAGGAATAAATTTTTCGCGCTCACAGAATTTTTAAAAGAAAGAAAAAACCGAAGCGGAATAGTTTACTGCTCTACCCGCGCGACAGTTGAAGAAGTGTGTGAAAATTTAAATAACGCCGGATATAACGCTTCTCGATACCATGCGGGACTTTCCGACCGCGAGCGGCACGAAAATCAGGATAATTTCCTTTACGACCGCGTACAGATCATGGTAGCGACGAACGCTTTCGGAATGGGGATCGACAAATCGAACGTTTCTTTTGTTGTGCATTACAATATGCCGAAGGATATTGAGAGTTATTACCAGGAAGCGGGACGCGCCGGTCGTGACGGCGAGCCTTCCGACTGCGTTTTACTGTATAACGGGCAGGATTTTCATACAAACTTATGGATGATTGAAAATGCGAACGACGTTGAATATCAGGACGTCGAAACCAAAGAGATACTTAAAGAGCGAAGCCGAAAACGTCTGCGCGAAATGACTTTTTATTGCGCGACAAGCGACTGCCTCCGCGGATATATACTTAAATATTTTGGAGAGAAACCGCCGCATTACTGCGGAAACTGTGGAAGCTGCAACACGAATTTTGAAACGGCAGACGTCACAGCCGAAGCGCAAAAAATCGTTTCCTGCGTTGCCCGTATGAAGGAAAGGTACGGTTTGAATCTTGTCATCGACGTGCTTCGCGGAAGTAAGAGCGAAAAAGTTTTGCGCTTTGGACTTGACGGATTGTCCACATACGGAATAAGTGAAAAATCTGCCCGTCAGTTACATGAAATAGGGCAGCATCTTATATTATCGGGTTATCTTTATCAAACCAACGAAGAATATCCGATAATCAAACTCGGCGAACGCGCGAACGAAGTTCTGCGTAACGGCGAAAGCGTATATATGAAGCTGTCAAAAGAACAGGAACAGGATAAAAGGTATAATTCAAAGCAAAAAAAGGAAAAAAGTTCGTTGAAAGCGGAAGACAAACAAACCGCCGTCAGACCTGTTGACAAGCGGTTGTTCGCGGTTCTGCAAAATGTGAGGCTCGCTATCGCAAACGAACAAAACGTACCTTCGTTTGTAATTTTTCCCGACAGCTCCTTGACTGATATGTGTGTGAAACTTCCTTCTACAAATGAAGAATTTTTAAAAGTTTCAGGCGTGGGGAATGTAAAGCTGGAAAAGTACGGCGGACGCTTTTTAAACGCCATCACAGAATTTTTAAACGGAAATGATATTAATAATGTCTCTGAACCGCCGGTTGAAGAAAAAAAAGAGTTCGATTCATCGGATGTTGAAATAACAGAAGAAGCTGTGACGGTGAGCGCGATAAGCGACCGTATAAACTGTGCTTTGATTGCAAGCGGTCATAATAAAATCAGCGGACAGCGGATTAATGACTGGCTTGTTTCCGAAGGATATATGAAAATCAACGATAAAAATGGAAAGAATGTAAAAAAACCGTCGGAAACCGGAGAAGAACTCGGAATAAAAATCGAAACCCGAGTTATCCGCGGCGAAGATTTAGAAATAAATCTATTCAATGCGGAAGCGCAAAGATTTATTGTCCTGAATACTTTTAAAATAGCAGATTTCAAAAAATAAATTTTATTCCACGCTGTCATTTTTGAAAATATTTCCTATATCTTCAATGACCGATTTAATATCTTTGACAGTATTATCGAAAATTCCGGCTTTTATGACGCTTATTATGATCATAAATATAATAGGGCCCAGGATCATTCCTAAAACTCCCGCCAATTTCATTCCGATATAAATTCCCAGCAACGCAAGGACAGGCGGAAGCCCGGTTTGGCTGCCTACAATCTTAGGCTCGGCAAATCTTCTTATTAAGAAAAAAGAGATGGTTATGATAAAAATAAATATACTCTTTCCGTAAGCTCCTTGCATGACGCACATAATCCCCCATGGAACAAGCGCGGCGGGAGCTCCCAATATAGGCAGAAAATCAAGAATCGCTAAAGCCAACGCAATTAGGAAAGCGTAATCCTGACCATATATGGCAAACGCGGTAAACATAAAAACGAATGCCATAAGCATAAGAAGCAACTGCGCCCTTATATATCCGCCAAACGCCGACTTAGCTGCATTTGTTATAACTTCCAAGTGATTATACGCAACGGTTCCCTTGAATCTGTCCGTCATGTTTTTTATTTTCGGATAGTCCGAAGTGATAAAAAACGTAGCCATTATAAAAATTACAGAAGCTATGATTGCCGTCCCCACTCCTGTTGTTATCGGTATAGAGTGCGTTATTATATAATCCGTAAAATATTTTATTCCTTCCTGAAGCGCGCCGAACGCGCTGCCTGTAAAATCGGAAAAAACAATTTCCGTATCACCCGGGAGAAAATCCAAAACCCACTTTATTTTTTCAGTCGCAAGGTTAAAGGACGAGGTTAAAAAATCCCCGAAAACCTGTATGTTCTTTGCCAGCGACGCAGTTTCGCTGAAAAGCGTGTAAACGAACCATGCGATTAAAGCGGAAAGACCGGCAAGAACAAGGAGAACCACTACGATCACCCATACGCTTCGCGGAATGCGGAGCTTTTTATGGAGGAAAGTAACTGCGGGGTTTAAAAAGTACGCGACAATAAAAGCGGCTGCAAACGGAGCTAAAAGTGAAAATAACGGCAGCACCGCAAATTTTAAAATTAGAATAAAAACGAAGGAAAATATGATTCTAAAGAGCAGACGCAAATAAAGACGGGTACGTTCTTTTTTTGGCATTTTATTCATATAGCTCCTTTTTGAAAACCTTTTATTATTATACTACAGATTGTAATTAATTTCAAGATGTTTCCTTTCAAAGATGCTGTAGAAAAATTATTAGTTATAACGCGGAATATTGAAAAATAAAAAAATAAATGATATAATAAAAGAAATTTATTAAATTGAAAGGATAATGATATGATAAGAGCTTTTACTGCCTATACTCGGGAGATTGATGATGAGGATGCCGCCGTCGCTGAAATTCTTGAAAAAATCGATTTTACAAAACTCGGAAAGAATTCAGTCGGGATTTTGACTTGTTATTCGGAATATATAGAAACCGGAGTCGTCAAAGCTTTGTGCGGAAAGCTTCCTTTCGACGTCATCGGCTGCACGACTATGGGGAATTCGATTAACGGGGAATCGGGACATCTCGACCTTGCCCTTATGGTTCTTACAGGCGACGACGTTGATTTTTCCGCCGCGGTTTCGAAGCCGCTTTCTGAAGAACAAGATTCGCCGATCCGTGAAATGTATAGCGGAGCGTTGAAAAAACTTGCGGATGATCCTGTGTTCATAATCGCTTTTATGCCTTTGATGTTTAATATAGGCGGGGATGTTTTCCTTGATATTCTTGATAACGCTTCACATCTGCCTGTATTTGGAACGGTTGCGGTTGACCATACTAAAGATTATCATACGGCAAAAACTATTTATAACGGGGAAGCTTACGAAGATTCGCTTCCAATGGTTATAATAAGCGGCAATGTTTCGCCAAAATTTTTGGTAGCTTCGCTTTCTGATAAGAAAACTCTTAAACAAAATGCTGTTATAACCAAATCAGAGGCAAATATATTAAAAGAAGTAAACGGGATTCCTGTTGTTGAATATATGAATTCTCTTGGTCTCGTCAAAGACGGTCAGATAGAGGGACCCAGAACAATTCCCTTTGTAGTTAACTTTAACGACGGCACCCGACCGTTGGTCAGGGCAATTTTCGCACAGACTCCGGAAGGATACGCGGTGTGCGGCGGCGTGATGCCCGAAAATTCGACGCTTTCAATCGGATTGCTTGATTATAATGAGGTAATGGACACTACCCGTGAAATAGAAAAAGAAATCCTTGCGGAAAACCAAAACAACGCGCTTCTCTTCTTTTCATGCATAGGGCGGAATTTTGCGCTGGGCGTAAAAACAAAAGATGAAATGAACGAAATCGAAAATGTTCTGGGTACAAAAATGCCTTTCCAGCTAACTTATTCCGGCGGCGAAATATGCCCCCTTTATGACGCCGAAGGAAAATTAAAAAACAAATTCCACAATGATACTATAATCGCTTGTTTGCTTTAAATTATTTACAGCGGAAAAGGATTTTCCCGTAATAAACTCAGATCAAGGAAAGGAGCAGTATTTGTTGAAACTTGAAGATGAGAATGAAGCGCTTGTAAAAGAAAACAGGAAGCTCAAACGGCAAATTAATTCTCTCGAAGAAATAATTTACCGAAGCGATCAAAACCAAATTGCCTATGCAAACCTAAGTTCCGTCATTTTAAAGGAAAAGAGCAGGCAGGAAAAGTACATGAACCTGCTTATGCAGAACTGCCCCGATATCATTTTGCTTTTTGACAACCAAAGGCGTTTTATAAATTGTACCGACTCGTTTCTCAAAGCGGCAAATATATTAAATTACGGTCTGGTCGGCATGAAAACTTTTGAAAATGTTTTTTCCGCTTATATAACCGAAGAAAAGCTTGAAGAAATGCTGTGTATTTTTACGGATTCCATTGACAGTAAGAAAAGCATAGAATTTAATATGGAAATCGATATCGGAAATAAAAATGACCCTCGAATTTATATAGCGACATTTACGCCTATGTTTGAGGAAGATGGAACGCTTCAGGGATCTATTCTTCAGCTCCACGACATGAGCGAACTGCTCAACGCTAAAAAACAGGCTGAAGCGGCAAACAACGCAAAATCCGACTTTCTCGCTACGATTTCGCATGAAATAAGAACGCCTATGAATGCGATCATCGGCGTTTCGGACATGATGAAGAAACTTAATCCAAGCGGAAAAATGAATGATTATATTGAAGACATTCAATTTTCTTCACAAGCGCTTCTTATTCTAATCAACGATATTTTGGATTTTTCAAAAATCGAAGCTCAAAAACTCGATATTATTTCAGAATATTTCAGCCTGCCGGCTTTGCTTGATCAGCTTAAAAATATGTTTGAAAATTCATTTTCCGAAAAAAATATCGAATTTATTTGTGATTTCAATAAAAATATGCCTGGAGTAGTATTTGGCGATGAAAAAAGGATCCGTCAGATATTGACAAATCTGCTTTCAAACGCGTTCAAATATACTCCGGGCGGTTATGTTAAATTCAAAGCTTATCAAAACGAAACGGGAGAATTTTGTTTTGACATTGAAGACACCGGTATTGGTATAAAGGAAGATGACCTGCCGCGTCTTTTTAACGCGTTTGAGCAGCTTGACAAAGTTAAAAATAAAAAAGAAGTGGGAACAGGTTTAGGGCTTGCCATAACCCGCAAACTTTGTCTGCTTATGAACGGGGACATTTCTCTTAACAGCACGTACGGCAAAGGCTCCTGCTTTTCCGTCAGGCTGCCGCTCGAAACCGGAACGGAAAAAGATCTTCTCAGGGAAGAAGAATTCTTTGTTAACTTTGCCGCGCCTAAAGCAAAAGTCCTTGTAGTTGACGATATCGAAATAAACGTAGTTATTACCGTATCAATTCTTGAAGATTATAAAATAATTTCAGATCAGGCATTCAGCGGATGCGAAGCTGTAAAATTAGCGGGCGCCAATGATTACGATATAATATTTATGGATCATATGATGCCCGAAATGGACGGAATCGAAGCGGTTCGCCTGATCCGGGAAATGGGCGGGAAAAATGAAACTGTCCCTATTATAGCTTTGACGGCAAATGCGGTCAACGGCGCAAAAGAAATGTTTTTGGCAAACGGTTTTGATAATTTTTTGTCAAAACCTATCGTCAACATTGAAATCGGAAAGTGTCTGCTGCAATATCTGCCTGAGAATAAAGTGGAAATCATATAACGTGCGTTATTATAGGGCAACAGTTCGAGGATATATTATTTAAGCTTTTCTTCAAGGGTATCCGCTACGAGTTTTAATGTTTTTATTCGCGCGAATTTTTTATTGTTCGACTCTACTACAGTCCACGGAGCGTAGTTTGTGCTTGTCCTGAAAAGCATTTCGTCCACGGCTTTTTCGTATTCATCCCACTTTTCCCGGTTGCGCCAGTCTTCATCCGTGATCTTGTATTTCTTTAAAGTATCTTCTTCGCGCGCTTGGAAACGCCTTAACTGTTCGTCTTTGTCGATATGAAGCCAGAATTTGAAAATTATAACGCCGTGGTTATGAAGGTGGAGTTCCATATCGTTTATTTCTTTATAAGCGCGCCGCCATTCGTCGTCCGAGCAAAAATGTTCAATCCGTTCAACCATAACCCGCCCGTACCATGAACGGTCAAATATAGCGAAATGACCGTCTTTAGGAACTGCTTTCCAAAACCTCCATAAATAGTGGTGAGCAAGTTCTTCCTGAGACGGAGCGGAAACAGGAACGACTTCGTACCCGCGCGGGTCAAGTTTTTGAGTAATACGGCGGATATTGCCTCCCTTTCCCGCAGCGTCCCAACCTTCGTACACGATTACTACCGATTTCCGTTTTGAATAAAGTTTATAACCGAGATAAGATAATTTTTCCTGATAATATTTAATTTGAGTTTTATATTCGGCGTCCGATATATTTTTGGAGGGATTTACAGAACTTAATATTGAAGCCGGCGGAGGTTCGATGGGAGTTTGTTCGACCGTTCCGGCTAATAATTTTTTTTGCGGATTCTCTAAAGAAATTTTGTTTCTTTTATTTATTTCTGTTTCGATTTTATTTATTATAACTTTGTATATTTTATTTACGGCATAGTTTTTATCATCCGCTTCAATAATATTCCATTCGCTCACGCCCAAATTGCTCTGCTGGATCATATTTTCAAAATATTCAAGGTTTTTATTATAATTTTTGTTTTGGCGTATGTCGTGCGGGTCAACCCGCCATTTTGTATCGGGGCTTTTTAATAAATCGTCAAAACGCTTTTTTTGTTCTTCTTTGCCGACATGGAGGAAAAGTTTTATTATCAGCGCGCCGTCGTCGCAAAGCTGACGCTCGAAAGCCATTACATCGTAATAGAATCCGTTCTGTTCGGAAGTTGAAAGAGGTCTTTTTTCCTGCCATTCGGGAATTGCGGCTCGGTGCCAGCTCTTATCAAATACGGTTATTCTGCCTTTAAGAGGCGTTTTCGTCCAATAGTTCCACAACAGCGGACGCAGCGCCGCATCTTCAGAAATTTTTGCCATAGTATAGACGTTATAATAACGCGGATCGAGAGGGTATAATATCTCTGAAATGCAAGTGCCTTTACCAGAGGCTCTCCAGCCCTCGAAAACAATTATCACGGGAATTTTTAATTCTTTTATTTTTTGTTGAAGTCCCGAAAGGCATTTTTCCAGACTGTTTATTTCAGTTTTATATTCTTTTTTTGATAATTTATGCGATAAATCAATCTTTTCGAGCATACTCTCTATGCAACCTCCTTGATAGTTTATTTATATTAGATAGAAATATTATACAATAAAATAAAAATAAATACAATAGAGAAACACCCACAATATTTTTCTATTGCGAGTGTTTTAGCATAATGTTTAAATATTTAATTCATCCGCTAAGCGGCGCATAGCCTGTTCACATTCATGAGGCGTGAGATTTCTTGACTGTATTTCTTTTTTTCGCCGTTCATACTCGAAATATGGATCGGCTCCGCTTATTATGTTTAACGCCTTGAATGAGTATTTTATTTTGCCGGCGTTATAGTGGTATTTATACATTTTTCTTTCCTTTTCTGCCATAATATTGTATTATTGACAATTTTATGCTTCCACAAATTGGTCATATATATTCATTTTATATAGAAAGGTTTCAAATTAATGTTAATAAAATGCGAAGAAAATAAATTTTCGATACGTAAAGCTACTCCTGCTGACACGGAAAGCCTGCATGATTTATATTTCAATCATCTTACGGCGTATCCTCCGCAAGAAGAGCAGGATATGGCTAAATGGATCGAAATGATTGCCCGGTTTGAAAAAGACTCATTATATCATTTGCTTGTCGGAGAAGTCAATGGAAGAATCGTTTCGTCGATCACTCTTGTTATTGTTGAAAACCTTACGCATAATCTTCGACCGTATGCGCTGATAGAAAATGTAGTTACGCACGCGGATTTTCGCGGAAAATATTATGCGTCTGCGCTCATGGAAAGGGCAGGGGAGATAGCAAAAGAAAGCGGATGTTATAAAATCATGCTAATGACCAGTTCGAAAAAAGATAGTACATTGCGTTTTTACCAGAACTGCGGCTTTGATAAAAACGATAAAACGGGATTTATCAAGCGATTGTGAAACGATATAAGTATTTCTTATGCAATTTTGCGTTTATATATTAATAAAACTTATATGCTTTTTCAAATCAATATAAATAATTCTTATATCATTATGCGATTTAATATTTAAAATACTTATAACAGGAGAATTTGGAAGTTGAACATAATAAAAATATATTCCAGGAACGATGTTTATCAAAAATTTGAAACATTGAAATATAACCGTAATAAAAGGCATAAGTACGGCGAATTTATAATCGAAGGCGTGAAAAATATTAATTCTGCGATTAAAAATAAATGGAGCATAAAACATTTTCTTTATTCTTCGGAAATAAAACTTTCCGATTGGGCAAAAAATCTTCTTGATGAAATAAAAACAGAATCGAATTATGATTTAAAACGCGAACTGATTTCCGAATTAAGCGGAAAAGAAAACGCCTCGGAAATAATCGCAGTTGCAAAAACAAAAAAAGAAGAGATTATTTTTAATAATCTCCCTAAAAATCCAATATTTGTCCTTTTCGACCGCCCGTCGAACAAAGGCAATCTAGGAACTACGATCCGTTCATGCGATGCTTTCGGGGTAAGCGGGTTTATCGTCACGGGACACGCTGTGGATATTTACGACCCTGAAGTTATCTCCGCATCAATGGGATCGTTTTTAATCTTCCGTTTATGAGATTTGAAAACAACAGTCAGATAGACGCATTTATTTATTCGTTACGCAGAATAAGACCGAATTTACAAACTATCGGTACAACTTCGCACCGCCAAACAAATATATTTGACGTAGATTTAACCGTCCCTGTTATATTTTTTATCGGAAATGAAGCCGAAGGGCTCAATCAATACCTGACGGAAGCAAGCAATTGTTTTGCCACTGTTCCAATGGCAAATTCATCCGAAGCGACTTCCTTGAACGTATCGTGTGCGTTGACCGTTATGCTGTACGAAGCTGTACGGCAAAAAAATATACAATTATAAAATATGGACGGATTTTTATTCCGTCCATATTTTTACAATTACAATATGGTTATTTTGCCGTCTTCTTCGGTTATTGTAATATTGTCGCCGTCTTTTACCGAACCTTCGAGCATTTGGAGCGAAAGATAATCTTCGATATTCCTTTGTATCGCGCGCCTTAATGGTCTCGCGCCGTACATATTATTTTTTCCTTCTTTCGCGATAAACTCAACGCATTTTTCATCAAATGATACGTCTATTCCTGATTTTTTCACCCTTTGTTTTAATATGTTGAGCATATTCACGGAGATTTGTATAATCTCATCGTCGCTAAGTTTATCAAATATTATGATTTCATCTATCCTGTTTAAAAATTCAGGTTTAAATGTAGACTTCAACGCTTCCGTAACTTTATCGTTTCGCGAGTCCCGTTCGCTTTTGGAATTGTTTTCCGCGCTGAATCCGAGTTTAGAACCGGTTGTTGTAATACCGTTAGCTCCAACGTTCGAAGTCATTATCAGAACGGTATTTTTAAAATCTACCCGCCGTCCGTGCGAATCGGTAAGGATACCATCCTCGAATATTTGCAAAAGTATATTAAAGACGTCCGGATGCGCCTTTTCTATTTCATCGAACAGGATTATAGAATACGGTTTGCGACGCACTTTTTCCGTAAGCTGACTCGCGTCGTCATAACCTACGTAGCCGGGAGGTGAACCGATAAGTTTCGATACGCTGTGTTTTTCCATAAATTCGGACATATCGACGCGTATCATTGCGTTTTCGTCGCCGAACATAACCTCCGCGAGAGCTTTTGTAACTTCCGTTTTGCCTACGCCGGTAGGCCCGAGGAATATAAACGAACCTATAGGACGTTTGGGATCTTTTAATCCTACCCTTCCGCGGCGGATCGCACGCGCTATCGCGCTTATCGCTTCGTTCTGACCGACGATACGCTTGTGAAGTTCTTCTTCAAGGTTGACAAGCCGTTCGCTTTCTTCTTTTAATAGTTGTTTTACGGGAATATTAGTCCAGCTTGTGACTATATCGGCGATATTTTCTTCGGTGACCGCGGTGTTTAACGCGTCTTTTATTTTGGAAATATTGTTGCGTTCCTTTTCGTACTCCTCAATCATTTTCTTAGCCTGATCCCTAATCTTAGCCGCGCGTTCAAAATCCTGAGAACGAACAGCTTCTTCTTTTTCGCTGTTGAGCTTCTTTATATCTTCTTCCATACTTTTTATTTCCGGAGGAACGGAAAGAAGGCTTATCTTTGCCTTAGAAGCTGCTTCATCTATCAAGTCGATTGCTTTATCGGGCAGATAGCGGTCATTTATATATCTTTTCGATAATGCGACAGCCGCGTTGATTGCTTCGTCAGTGATCTTAACTTTGTGATGGGCTTCGTATTTATCTCGCAATCCTTTCAAAATCAGGATTGTTTCATCTTCCGAAGGTTCACCGACCATGACTTGCTGGAATCTGCGTTCAAGCGCAGCGTCTTTTTCGATATGCTTCCTGTATTCGTCGATAGTAGTAGCGCCTATCACCTGCATATCGCCGCGGGCAATGAGCCGGTTTTAGTATATTTGCCGCGTCAACCGCGCCTTCCGCCGCTCCCGCGCCGATAATGGTATGAATTTCGTCTATAAAGATAATTATATCGGGATTATTTTTTATTTCTTCCATAACCCCTTTTAAGCGTTCTTCAAATTCGCCGCGGTATTTCGCCCCTGCGATCATGCTCGAAAGGTCAAGCGTGACAACCTGTTTCCCCGAAAGAGTTTCAGGAACGTTTCCCTTTATTATATGCTGCGCGAGACCTTCGACTACGGCTGTTTTTCCGACGCCCGGTTCGCCGATAAGGCAGGGATTGTTTTTAGTCCGACGTGAAAGTATCTGTACGACGCGTTCCATTTCTTTGTCCCTGCCGATAATAGGATCAATTTTGCCGTTTCTGGCTTCTTCTGTGAGATTTTTCCCATACTGGTTTAGAATAGGAGTCTGCCGGCGTGAATTTGCCTGTTTATTCTGTCCCATTCCGAAAGGCATATCTTTGTTTCCCGCGCCGTTTACCATAGAAATATAGTATTCCTGACTTTGGAAATAGTTTAAAATATCATGATAAAGTTGGTTTATGTTAACGTTCGCCATTATGAGAAGCTTTACGGCGACGCATTCGGATTCGCGCAGCAGAGACATCAATATATGTTCCGTGCCGATATAATTGTTGGCGATTTGCTGCGCTTCGCCAAGGCTGTTTTGTATTATCCACTTTGTCCGGGGAGTCATATCGTCTGGAGAAAGGCTCGTTTTCTCGCCTGCGCCGTATATCCGTATCAATTCATTTTTTATATTTTCAAAAATAACGCCGCGGTTTTCAAGTATCTTGAATGCCGCAGAATTTTTTTCGTTTAAAAGGCTTAAAAGAATATGCTCGCTTCCTATATAGGTATGTCCCAGATTCTGAGCCATAACGCGGGAATTTTCTATAACATTCTTTGCGCTTTCATTGAATTTATCAAACATATATAATTCTCCTTATAATTTAAGCTTTTCTTTTATAGTTTTTGCCCTTAGAATATCCGTCTCCGTAATATCCGCGTTGTCGTTTATCTGATATTTAAGTTTTAAATTCGCCATCATCAGACCGGTCAGCATTTTGTCAAGGAATCTGAAATCTATCGTTTTGATTAAATTGTAAGTGATTCCGAGGCGGATATATGAATATAGGTTCAGGAACTCCTCAATTTTTATCATGTAAGCGTTTGTAAATATTCCGTAAGACCTCATTATCTTGTCATAAATATAGTTTTCGGAATTTTTCTTTATCCCTTCTCTCGCGTTGCGCTCAATCATGATGATTTTCGATATTACCGATTTCATCTTTTCAATGATTTCTTTTTCGTCGATTCCGAGAGTCACTTGATTTGAAATCTGATACAAATCGCCGTTTGCTTCGGTATTTTCACCGTACAATCCGCGTATCGTAAGACCAAGCTTGGATAAATCTATTATCAGTTGTTTTATCGAATTCGTCATCCTCAATGCGGGGAGATGAAGCATAACGGACGCTCTCATACCAGTCCCGAGATTTGTCGGGCATTGGGTGAGGAAACCGAGCTTCTCATGGAACGCTATTTCTGCGTTTTCGTTTAATAATTCATCAAATTCAATTATATTGTCAAACGCGCCGTCGAGCGAAAACCCGGGCATTATACATTGAACCCGCAAATGATCCTCTTCGTTCACCATGATGTAAAGATTTTTTTCGGTATTGCAAATAAGTTCTTTTCCTCTCCCCGCGTTTATAAAATCAGGGCTGACTATTCTGTTTTCCATGATCGCCTTCAGTTCGACGGAAGTTTTATCGTCAGCGCAGAGATATTTATATTTTTCGGAATCGGGGAACGATGAAATAATATTTTTTATATTTTCAACAAGCGATTTCCTTCCGTTTTCGTCCAGACGCAAAGGGAAGGGAACTCCGTTTAAATTTCTCGCTAACCTTATGCGGGCGCTGATCGACACGTCGCATTCAGGCCCTAACTTTGTATTGAAATCCAATTCGTCCAATAAATTTTTATTCATTGCCAGATTCTCCCCCTGCATTTATAGCGTTTATTTTATCGCGCAGTTCAGCGGCTTTCTCAAAATCCTGCCGTTCGACTGCCGCGGACAATTCATTTTCAAAGCGGTAATTTTTTCTTTTAGATTAAGCTTGACTTTAAACTTTTTTGGTATCCTTCCGGTATATTCTTTATTCGCATGAATTTTTACTATTCCGGGCAGCACTTCGCTGTAAAACGCAGTATAACAACCGCCGCAGCCGAATTTGCCGAGTTTTAAAATATCGCCGAGCGTTGAGCCGCAGGTTTTACAGGAATAATTTTGTTTTAAATCTTCATTTAAGCGTCGTTGTTTATATTTTGATTCCATAAGATTTGAAAATATTGCGCCGTCGGTTAAGAACACAAACGGGTTAATATTTTCTACCGAAGGGAAAACATATTCGCCGTGTATATTCGCGGGCATTACTTCCGCCGCGCACTGTTCGCATAAACTATAATCCCGGTAGACTCCGTTCACGCCTTGTTTTACATATACCGTCGCTGTATTTTTATTGCACTTGTTGCATAACATTAGTTGCACTCTCCTTTTTATTTAAGTTAACAGCGATAAAACCGCTTGTTTAAAGATAACCGCCCTCAATTTCAACGCATTCTGCGGATTGTCCGAACTGTATTTCAAAACATTGTCAGACATTATGTTTATAAGCATTTTCATTTCGTTTCCGGTTATTATTTCATTGTTATATAAATTTATTAAAAATATTTTTGCGGATTCAAAGTCGATTTCATCGCTGACGGCATTTAAAAAATGCATAAGATAACTCGCTTGGTCAAACCTTATCCGAGTAATCTTTATATATCCGCCGCCTCCGCGCCTGCTTTCGACAATATAGCCTTTTTCTTTTGAAAACCTCGAAGTTATCACGTAATTTATTTGACTGGGTACGCACCCGCTTAAAGCCGCGATGTCATTGCGTTTAAATTCGACTGTACCGTCGTTTTCTTCCAGCATATCGTTGATTATTTTTTGTATTATATCCGAAATCAGCATTGTTTCACCTCTTTGACTTTGACTATCTTTGATGTTTGATTATATTATAATATGTAGGTCAAAGATAGTCAAAGCTAAAATGCGGTAATTAGAAGCGATTACAAACGGTTATCTGCGAAATTTATATAATTATCTATGATTTTTATATTTTATTAAAAATCTTTAATAGAGTCATAATTTTAAACTGCGACAATATAATTATAAACAAGGGGAGATGAAAAAAATGAATATTAATGACAACGATAATAATAAATTTACCAATTACAATAAAACTTTCGCGAAAAGTTCCGAAGAAAAAAATACAAAAAATGTAACAAAAGAAAATCGTTTTATATTTACATTTTTTATTCAGTCGCTTGTATGCATTCTCATCGTCGGAGTGATCGTAGCGATAAAATATGCCGCTCCGAATACATTTATTTCTGTTTCGTCGGCGATAAACGGGTTGTATGAAGAAAATATCACTTTAGCCGACTTGAACGAAGCCGTAAACGATAATATTTTGCAAAACGACGCGATAGCCGCGTTTTTTAATATAAATCCCGAACAGGAATAATATTTCGTATATGTTTATAAAAATAAAACAATTCAGAATACATATCATTTGTATAATTATGACGGCTTTATTCTGCGCCATTAATTTTTCTATCCATACGGTAATATTATTTTTATCCGTTATGATACACGAATCCGGACATATTTTAATGCTAAAAAAGAATAAAGTGAAGATAAATTATATTGAGGTTTTACCTCTCGGAATAAACATAAAAACCGAAAATAAACTTCTTTCATACAAAGAAGATATAAAAACAGCTTTTGCCGGTCCGTTTTTTAATATTGTCTGCGCCGTTTTAGCTACTTTATTTTTAAAATTCATATATTTCAACGATGTTGTTTTATTTTTTTTGATTTCAAACCTTGCATACGCGGCGGTGAATCTTTTCCCTGTCAAAAGTCTCGACGGAGGTAAAATAGTTGAGACTATACTTCGGATTTATTTACCCGAACCGGCATCTTTCTATCTTTTTACGATTATTTCAGGTATTTTCCTTGCCGTACTAAGCCTTGCGGCATTGTTGATATTATTTATAACAAAGTATAATTTTACCCTTATATTATTATGCTGTTATTTGTTTTATACAATTCACTTCAGTTTTGCTGCAAAACCGCAAAATTCATTTATTCCCAAAAAACAGTAACGCCCTCTTAGTTTAAGAGGGCGTTACTGTTTTTTTATTTTTCGCGGATTAAATTGTAAACCAAATCCATTGCGAACTCCGCTTCCTCAAGCGAACAATGCGGCTGAATCATATGCGTCGTGCAAAACAAAAGGTTGCCGTCTTTGAATTTATTCAATACTCGGCGGATTTCTTTTTCCACATTGGTATAATCACCGAATCCGAGGGTAGACTGTATATCAAGCCCGCCCATAATTATAAAATTGTCTTTATATTTTTTCCAATATGTATCATAGTTCATGCCAGCCGACTCCTGATAGGGATGAACAACGTCGAATCCTATGTCGCATATTCCGTCGAGAAGCTCCGAAACATTGCCGTCGCTGTGGAGCGAAAGATATGCACCGCGTTTTCGTACCGCTTCGGCGACTTTTTTATGGTACGGATAAACTATTTTGTCCCATATTCCGCGGTTGAACAAAATCGAAGCCTGCGCGCCCCAGTCGTCGGAAATATGTATCATATCCACGCCGATATCTATCAGATTGTTAGCGTATACAATCGTCCAGTCGGCAAGTTTATCGTATAATTCAAACAAACGGTCGGTGTGAAGCAGAAGATACGAAAGATGGTTCTCTATTCCGAATACGCCGTTGAAATGCTCAAAACAACCGGGAGTCTGCGCGTATACAAACCTGCCTTTTTCTTCGGAAAAATAATCCACTGTCTTTTTTACTTCTTTATAAGGCATATCGTCTGGATTTAAAAAGATTATTTCCGGTATTTCATCGTCAAAAAACTGCGACGAAAAATTGTTGGTTACATTTAAAAATGTTCCGCAAGGCGGAAACAAATGATGTAAGTCAAAATCATATTTATCTTCAAAAGCGGTTGTGCTTCCGTATTTTTTAATAACTTTAGGATTGAAATCCGCATTGTTTACCCATGCGTAAACCGGTATTCTGTCCGGCTTTTCACGGCTTATAACTTTTTTTACCCTCTCTTTGCCAGTCAAATTATATCCCTCCAGTTATTTTTTCAATTTTATATTGTTTATTTTAATAAATTCTTCAAGCTGACCGGCATTGGGAAGGGAAGTCGCCGCTCCAAGTTTCGTCACCGTTAATGCGCCTACCGCGTTCGCGTATCTGCAAGAGTGGGAAATATCACCAGTCTGCATATATTTGTATGTAAGAGTGGCGGTAAAAGCGTCTCCGGCCGCCGTAGTATCGACCGCATTCACCCTTATTGCCTGTATGAAATCAAAATATTTTCCGTCGTAAACAAAACATCCCCTGTTGGATAATTTCAATACGATATATTTCGTCTCGACTTTATGGGCAAGTTTTATACAGGCTTCCTGTAAATTTTCGGGACTGGACTGGATTGATTCCGGTCAGGATTTTGTCTCCACTTCGTTCAGCGAAAATATTTCCACATTTTTAAGCAGTCCGATATTCAACCTCGTTCGG
>JALQSN010000727.1:0-25073 GCA_023690525.1 Holotrichia oblita | reverse complement strand
GACAAGCGGTAAAAATATAATACGCAGGATTATCTTTGTCCACCACGTCAGCGGTAGTCCGATACTGACCGCCAACCAATTCGTAAGCGCAAAAACTAAGATGCTAAGCGCGATTACAAAAAACATAAACGTCGTGCCGCAACGGTTGTGAACCTTTGAAGATTTCATAACGTTTTCGACCGTGAGTTCCAAACCTTGCTCGTAGCAATTAATCGTCTTATGCTCTGCGCCGTGATACATAAAAGTACGCCGTATGTCTTTTATTAAACTAACAAGCAATAAGTAAGATATAAAAATTGTTATCCTTATCGCGCCCTCAATCAAACTGGACGCTAAAATATTCAGTTTCCCGAAAAGAGCCTCTAACCCGCTTGAGATAAGGCTGGGTAAAATAATAAACAAAACAACACTGAACAAAATTCCAAGTACAACCGCAAAAGTAATCGCTCCGCCGCTCAATTCTTCCTCTTCGTCCTCACCGAAAATTTCGGCGGATTTTGTAAGCGCGGAAACGCCCGTCACCATAGAAGAAACAAGGTTTATTGCTCCTCTTACAATCGGTAAAGTACGGAAACCTTTTTTAACCGGCTTAACGGGCTTTGTATCAAGAAGAATTTCTCCGTCGGATGAGCGTACGGCTAAAGCGACACTTTTAGTGCCTCTCATCATAACCCCTTCCATAACGGCTTGCCCGCCGATGCTTATCTTACGATTTTGCATATAGTATCCTTTCGACCATGCGCTTCGCTTCTTTCGACCAAACGCTAACGCTTCGCTTTCGACCAAGCGAAAATTTGCATAGCAAATTTTGTCGAGTCTTTATGTTGAGTCCTTTTTCGGGAGACCGCGAAAAAGTCGATTTTTTCTCTTTCGCTTCGCTGCTTTCGACCAAACGCGAATGGGTGCTACGCTATCGCTTGCTTTAATCCCATTCGGTCGAGTCTTTATAATGAGTCCAAGTAAAAAGCGTGGTTTTTACTTGGCGGATTAAATATATCGTATTTCGACCAAGCGAAAATTTGCATAGCAAATTTTGTCGAGTCTTTTGAAATGTGTTAGGTAATACTTAGACGGTTCGTAAAAATTTACTACAAATAACACATCATCAAAATAGAAAAATACGCCCTTCTTCAAGCCGGCCTTATAAAAAAGCTTATGCCAAAAAAAGACGTATTTAGTAAATCCGCTATTTAATTCCGAAACGTTTGTTGAATTTGTCTATTCTGCCGCCAGTATCAATCATTTTTTGTTTGCCTGTATAAAAAGGATGGCATTTGGCGCAGATATCGATTTTCATGTGTTCAGTTTTGTCGGTTGTTCCGCTGACAAAGGTTTCCCCGCAAGCGCATGTTACCGTAACGGGGCGGTAATCCGGATGTATTCCGCTTTTCATTGATTGTACTTAATGACCTCTCTTATAAATATACTGTATATTCTTTTATAATACGCTGTACTAGAATACTCTCTTTTTTACTTAATGTCAAGTATTTTTATACTATGAAAATAATTTGAATAAATTATATTCAGTAAATACAGACACAACTATCAACGAAACTGTAGACATTATCTTAATAAATATATCAAGCGAAGGTCCAACTGTATCTTTTAGCGGGTCGCCTACGGTATCGCCTACGACCGCGGCTTTGTGCGCCTCGGAACCTTTTTTGCCTTGCCCTTCAATATTCTTTTTAGCGTTATCCCATGCGCCGCCCGCATTGCCTGTGTAGATTGCAAGCATTATCGCGCTCAAAGTCGAGCCTATCAATATACCGCCTACAAACTCCGGTCCGAAAATAAAGCCGGTTACTACGGGAACTAAAATAGACATAAGCGACGGAACAATCATTTCACGCAACGCGCCTTTAGTCGAAATATGAATACAAGTTTTATAATCCGGTAATTCTTCACCGGTCAGTATGCCGGGTTTTTCGTGGAACTGCCGTCTGACCTCCGCCACCATTTTACGCGCGGCTTTTGAAACGGCTTCGATAAGCATACCGGAAAACATATACGGAAGCGCGCCGCCGGCAAGCACTCCGATTAGTGTCATAGGATTTATCAAGTTGAGTAAAAGCGGCGTCGTGGGGTCATTGTATGAATACAGATAAGAAACCATAAGCGATAGCGCAGCCAAAGCCGCCGAGCCGATAGCAAAACCTTTTCCGATAGCCGCCGTTGTATTTCCGACAGCGTCAAGTTTGTCGGTTATTTCACGCACCGAATGGTCAAGACCGCTCATTTCGGCAATACCGCCCGCGTTATCAGAGATAGGGCCGTAAGAGTCAACGGAAACGGTTACTGGTACGAATGAAAGCATTCCGACGGCAGCGATTGCAACGCCGTAAATACCGGATACACTGTGTGAAACTAAGATAGCAGCCGCTAAGACTATTAATGCGGGCATTGTTGATTTCATTCCCGCAGCCATACCCTGCGTAATCGTAAGAGCGGCTCCTTCATCGGCTGAAGATGCGATTTTTTTAGTCGGTCCATAGCTGTCGCTTGTGTAGTACTCCGCAATAAAGCCCATTCCGATACCCGCCACTACACCGACTGCCGCAGCAAGCCAAGGAGAAATGAACCCAAGTTTAAAGCCTGCGGCTTCTAATAAAGCTTTGTCCGTACCAAAAACAAAATATGAAAGTAAAAGCCCAAGCGCTATTGTAAGCCCTGCGGACAGCCAAGTCGCCATATTGAGTTCACGGTGCGGTTTTTCAGAAACACGCCTAAACAGCACGTAAGCAAGACCTAAAACGCACGCAAACGTCCCCGCAGCCGCAAGCACTATGGGAAACAGGAACATTTTTTCAAGTAAGTCTAAAGTTATACCGCCGCCCGTCGCTTGAGAAGTTAAGAACAGATGGAACGAAAGTATAACGGCGGAAGCAATCGCTCCGACAAAGCTTTCTAACAAGTCGGAGCCAAGTCCTGCCACGTCGCCTACGTTGTCACCTACGTTGTCGGCGATTGTGGCGGGATTACGCGCGTCGTCTTCGGGTATTCCGGCTTCGGTTTTTCCGACTAAGTCTGCGCCCATATCGGCGGCTTTGGTGTAAATTCCTCCGCCGACTCTGTTAAATATAGCGATAACCGAACAACCCAGAGCATAACCCGACACCGCCATTGTAAACGGAATAAAGCCTACCCCCATCCAGTTTTTAATTATCATAAAGTTTTCGGCGGATAACTGTCCAGCGGCTTTACCGAAAATAAAATAAACAATAACAAGACCTAAAAGCGCAAAACCGCCTACGCAAAGCCCCATAACGCTGCCTCCGCGTAAAGCGACTTTCAGCGTCGCGCCCAGCTTTTTTGATTCCTTAGCCATATTAGCGACTCTGACGTTAGCGTAAGTCGCAATACGCATTCCGAAAAAACCTGCAGCCGCGCTCATCGTAGCGCCTATCAAAAACGCTACACCCGAGTACCACGCAACTAAAACAGCCAACACAACGGCTATTGCGGTTATGACAATGACAAGAATTTTGTATTCAAAAGCGAGGAAGGTATTCGCGCCGACTCTGATAGCCGAAGCGATTTCCTTCATCTTGTCATTACCCTCTTCAAGCTTCTTTGTCTTAGCATAATTGAAAGCCGCAAAGGAAAGAGCCAGAATAACAGCAAAGATTACAATAAGAATGTACCACATAATATTTCCCCTTTTATATTATTTGTCGGTAACAACCGGCACTTTATTCTTATGAAAACGAATTTTTTAGGCGACTGTCGGAATGTTTTTTAGTGTTTTAAAAAGATAAAAAATCAATTTATTACAATAAAAAACTACCAATCTGCATAAATAGTTATAAAAAAACTACAACTACTCCCCCATTATAAATTCATTTTACACTCAATATTTAGCTTTGTCAATACCCTTTTGAAAAATATATTTAATTTTTTTAAGAATTTTGACGTTTTTAATACTGAAAAACTCTATAATTCATTTTCAATGTATATAGCGAAGCGGTTTTGTCATAAAATCTTTTTATTTATTCCCATATATATCATTCAAGCGGTTTAAAAAACTTGTCCGGAAAGCTTGACATTTTAATAAGTGTAAAAACTTGTTGACTATAAAGCAATTTTATGTTAACTTTAAATTAATCGGTTTTTTGTTAGCCATTTTAATAACGGAGGTCAGTATAAAATGAGAACCTGGAAAATAACCGAACCAAAGAAAATGGAATTGATTGAGTCAGTCGAATCACCGGAGCTTACCGAAGGCTACGCTAAAGTAAAGCTTACGCGTTCGCTTTTGTCAAACTATGACGCGGGGCTGTACGCCGGACTGTATCCTAATTCTTATCCGATAATACCGGGCAGACACGGAGTCGGTATTATTTCACAAGTCGGAGAAAACAAATCCGGTTTTCAAAAAGGTCAACACGTCGTTATAGATACCGTCTACCCGTGCAACGAATGTCAAAACTGCATAAGCGGCAAATCAGCCGAATGTACAGATATGCGTTTTATGGGAATAAACTGCGACGGAATACTCTCCGATTTTATAACCGTCAGCTTATCGCAATTGACCGCTTTGCCTGCTCATATAAAAGACGACGAAGCGATATTCGCTCTCAACCTTGCGCTTGCGCTTAAAATCTATAATACGCTGTCCGTTAAAAAAGGCGAATACCTTGCCATTATCGGCTCATCTATATCGGCGCTCGCGTTAGCTCATATCGCTCAATATTATCAAGCAATACCGATTTTAATTGACGGAAGGCAGCCCGTACTGGATAAAGCGGTAAAATCGGGTATAAGCTATACAATCAATCCCGCCAAAGAAGATATACAACAACGTATAATGCAAATTACAAGCGACGTAGCGTGTAAAAACATAGCTTATCTTGTCAGCAGCAATTTCCCTTTGCAAAAGGTCTTTGAGTTTTGCGCGGTCGGCGGCACCGTCGCTGTATCCGGATGGGATTTTGTTAAAGAAACCGCCAATATTTCTTTTGCCGCAATACTTAAAAAACGCCTTACCTTAATAGGCGTCAACAATTGTGCGAGAATGCTTGAAAGCGCGATTAATCTTATCGCAAACAAAGCGACCGAACTGACTCCTCTCGTCGATGAAATTATACCGCTTGAGGATACCGCAAGCACATTGCAAAAAATTTCCGAGCGTCTGATAAGCTCTGCAATAGTTAAATTTTAGTATCTTTAATTCGCTTTTTTATTTCAATGTTTTTTCTTGTGGGTCTTAGTAAATTACTATCGATTAAAAGCCGCCTAAAGGCAGGTATAAACCCATCTCTATTGCCGTTGAAGAAGAGGTATCAGGCGGGCAACAGGCAGCAAATCGGCGACAGGAGTGTATTTAGCATACTCGACTTAGCCGATTTGCCGCTCGTAGCCCGTATCATGCCTCTTATACAGCAGCGATATTAAACTCCGGAGACATAACTAATGGCGTCAAGCGGAAACTCTCTAGATTTAAGTTCGACAAAAGGGCGTATTTTCGTAATCGGGTTTTATACCGCTCACTTTTCCGCCTTTTTTTTCGCCATAACCCAAATGCTTAAAGAAAAACCCTATTTCCTTTTAGATTATATTTTAGCCGGCGCGGTAATAGCCGGCTTTATTATTTTTGCCTTCCGTAAAAAAATATTCTTCCGCCGCGCGCGTGTTGAAAAGTTCGAATACTCAAGAGATTTGCCGGAAAACATAAGCGCGGCGGAGCTTTGCAATATTTATTACTATTTTAAAGTAGGCTTGGGCGGTGTTCCCTATTTTTACAAGACAAACGCGCGGATGATTTTCACCGTTTTATTGGAATTTGTCGATAAAAAATATATAACAATGACAAAAACCGGTGACAGCGCAATATTTACCTTTGTTCCGGACGCTCAAACAAAAGAAAGATACGAAACCGAATTTATGAAAATACTGCATTCGGCGGCAAACGGCGGCAATAGCTTCACGGTAAACTCGCTTTCAAGAGAATTAAAAACCGCTAACAGCGAATTGTTGCAAAACTTTTTTGCCCAAACTCTTGCTAAGACTTATTTATCTGATTGTTACAGTCCGTCTAAAGTCAACAGAAATCTTGAAACGCGGGTAATAATTTATCATGTTACTTATGTTTTGATAACATTTCCCGTTGTGATTTCAACCTTACTAACGCCTTTCGGCTATTTCCCGTTTATGTTTTTCTGCTTGACCCCTACTCTGATATTTATGCCGCAATTTCAACGTCCGCTAAAACGCAACGGACAAATACTTTACAATCACGCAAAATCTTTGAAAAGATATATCAACCACTTCAGTATAATGTCAAAACGTGAAATTGAAGAAGTCGCGGTGTGGGAACATTATTTTGTAATAGCGACAATGCTCGGAATAAATAAAAAATATTCGAAGTTTTTAAAGAAAAATAACATTCGTTTAAATACCTTCGACTCTGAAATTTACAAACCGCCTGATATTAAAGCCTTTAAAGGCCTGTCAAAATCACTAAAGAGCTTGAAGCTGTAAAAAAACACCACCTTAATAATCATATTATGATTAATGAAAAATTAGGAGCCTTTTAAATTGTTGACTGTTGAAAATAAAATTGATAACCGCTTAAGAGCGTTATCCGTGTTATTATCGGTAATATATTCGATAATGGCATTTATTTTCATTGTGTATATAAATAAACAATGGTACATTAGAATTTATGTTGCGGCAATGATGTTTTTTACTATCTTAATGGGACTTTACGGCAGCTTTTCAAAACATAAACAAACCTATCCCGAACTGAAAATTGACGGTAAAATTCCCGAAACCCCGCCCACGTCAAGCGTTTACTTTGAGAAATATTTTACGCGCGGGTTCAGTTATAAAAAAGACCGCGTAAAATTAGATACGCGAGCTTTAAGCGCGGCAATCTTAGAGCTTGAAGCTTTAGGTTATCTCAAAATAGGTTACAGTGAAGAACGCGGAATGCTGCTTAATGTTACCGAGTTCATACCGCAGTACAGTACAGCTAAACCGTCCCGCACAGTCGAAGAAACAGCCACAAGCGTACAGACGGCAAAAGAGCTTTTTGAAGAACTTAAAAGTAAAAAAAGGAAAACAAAATCCGTCGCACTCAAATCCGTAGCTCCTCAAGTAAATTCAAAAGCCTTACCGCGGCTTCCATTGCGGCTTGAACCGATATACGAATTATTAAAAGAAATAGACGCTTTAAAAAACGGGCCTATGTGTATGAAAGAGTTTGAGTTTTATGTTATGTATCACTCTATCCGCACCGAAGGTTTTATCAGCAGTTTCACTTACTCAAGCAAGAAAGACTATACTAATTCTTTAAATAAAAAAAACACAAGAAATTTCGGCAAATCAGAAAACTCGTCGAGAGTCTTTCAAGCGTTTTTTGCTATTTTCTTTATAGGCTTCTTTATTTCTAGTATGTTTATCGGTATGTTAAACCCGTTTAATATTATTCTTACGTTTACGTTCTTCTTTCCCCTTATTGTTTCAAACGGAATAACCGATAATCTGACAGAAAAGGGGCTAAAATATACGGTTGAACTTATTGCGTTTAGAGAATATTTAGCAAATTACGATAAATATTACGACCGGTTGCCTATAAAAGAGAGTTTAATTTCAACTTACCTCTCCTATTCTTTCGCTCTCAATGTCCACAAAAGCTTCTCTGCTCACTTAAAAACATTCCATAAAGGGCTAAATATCGCGCTTTTCTCTGGTAACGCAAGCGACTCCGTTATTAAATCGGCGGAAGTGTTTATTTAATTTATCCAATAAGTTAATAATTTTTAAAAATAATCGGATTTTTTATTCGGTTTTTTTAATACTGTTTTCTATTAATATTTAAAAATAATTGTTAACTATTGTATTATTTATGTATTTATAAAAATTCCTTTGACTTTAAAATCAAGGAAAATACTTGCTTTTTTTTAAATTTTGTTATATACTAACAAAGCTGTGCTAGACGGGGAGCTAGCGGTGCCCTGTACCCGCAACCCGCTACAGCGGGGTCGAATGCTTATCCTGGCTTATAGCAATGAGAGCAGGAACGCGTAAGGGATGTTGATGTTAAGGTCTTATGCAATTTTGTCCCGCCAACCGTGTCAGAGCCTGACCGCAGCAGCACTACCCGGATAACAGAATGTGCCATAAGGAAACTTTAGAGGAGTTACCTGCGCGGATACCGTCTTGGGGTTATATGTCAAAATAAGCTGCACAGCGTTCAAAAGAGACTATTTTTTATTAAATAGTCTTTTTTGATATAAAAAACTCTACTCTCTTTGCGGATACAGTCATCTGATACTATAAAAAGTTATCATTATTTTTATCTGGATTAGTAAAAAACATTATAAACAACCGTATATTGCAAACAATAATTTAGCATATATAAGTGCTGGTATTTAATAATTGACAAAGCGTTAAATATTATATATAATTTTGATTATGATTAAATATTTTATAAGTTCACAAGAAAAACGATTGATTGAAATACCCGAATTGAAAAAGGATTGCTGGATACACCTTGAAGCGCCGACAGCTGAAGAAATCAGCCTTGTATCTTCACTTACCGGCATATCTGAAAGTTTTATAAAATCGGCAACTGACGAAGAAGAAGCTGCGCATATTGATTCTGACGGCGATGTGAAAATGGTTGTCATTGACATACCAAAAACAGTTGAAAAAGGCGATAGTGCCTCAATCCTCACAATGCCGCTTGCGTTGATACAAAATGAAAAATATTTAATTACGGTATGCACAATGCCTACTACCGTACTCAATGATTTTTTTCAAGGAAGACTAAAAAACATTGATACTTCGCTAAGAACCAAGCTAATGTATCAAATTATGTACAACAACTCATCCAGATTTCTATATTATCTCAGACAAATCGACAAGTCCAGTGACCACATTCAAAAAAACCTCGCCAAATCTATGCAAAACAAAGAAATTTTCCAGTTTCTCGAACTACAAAAAACCCTTGTATTTTTCTCGGCTTCGCTTACCGCAAATTATGCGGTTATAAATAAAATCAGCAATACCGCCGTAAAAGCCGACGAAGAAGAACGCGCGATTATTGAAGACGTAATAATTGAGAACAAACAAGCCTTAGAAATGTGTACGATATACAGAGAAATTATTAAAAGCACAATGGACGCCTTTGCTTCCGTTGTAAACAATAATCAGAATATAGTAATGAAAATTTTGACCGTTATTACTATTATATTAGCAATCCCCACATTAATATCGGGTTTTTGGGGAATGAATACCGGCGTGCCTTTTGAAGGCAGGATATGGGGATTCTGGGTTACTATAGGGATTTCGCTTATAATCTCCGCTATCGTCACAATTTTTATGGTCAAGAAAAAACTTTTTTAGATAAACTACTGTTGAAATTAGATAAAATATAAATTATGATAATTGATTACTTAAATGAAAAATTAAAACCTCTGATAATAAGGCCGTTTGCTTCAAATGATTATGACGCTTTGTTTGAACTTCACAAAGGCAACGTCTATTACAATTCTTGTATTCAAAAAGAACAAGTAACCAAGAAGCAGGTTTTAGACGGACTCACGGAAACTCCGCCGGAATTTAATATCGGACAAAAGTTTTACTTAGGCTTTTTTTCCGAAGCCGGACTTATCGCTTGCATAGATTATCTCGAAGGTTACCCCATTAATGAAACCGTCTTTTTAGGACTGTTAATGACCGGCGGCAATCACCAAAGGCAAGGTTTCGGAACAAAAATAATTCAAGCTTTTTTAGCCGGCGCAAAAGAAAACGGTTATAAAAAAGTGCGGCTTGCCTGCCTTGAAAACAATTTACACGCCCTATCCTTTTGGCAAAAAAGCGGCTTTCAAGAAAAAGAACACAAAACATCAAGAGGCTTTTCCGATAATATCTGCAATTAATTATAATGGAAAAACCGTTATAATACACTCTATTTTAAATATTTAATAAATATTAACACAATTTTAAAAAGGTTGTCTTTATTTTAAAAAGACAACCTTTAATTGTTTTATGTTCTTTATACTTTGACAGTTTGTTATTTTGCAAATATCAATAACCTTTTCCGCCCGGTCCATAAGGACCATTAGGATTGTTAAATATTTTTGATTTTTCAGTTAATAAGTCTCTTTCATTATCGTTATCTTTTCCCGGAGTATTCCATCTTGAGTATTCTGAATAACTACTATATCCTTTTTCTTTTGCAAACTTATCCAAACTATCCGAAAATCTTTTTTGCGATTCTTCAAATGTGTTTGTTGTTCTAATCCACACTATATTTTGGCATTTAGAACACCTTTCGCCCTCAGTACTTTTTAAATAATTACTATTAGAAAATTGTTCAATTCCTCCGCCGCATTTTTCACATAACCCCTGTTTTTTCCAAGAATCGATTATCGGTTTATTTTCTTCTTCAATAATTCTATTCTTTTTTGCAAGTATAATATTAGGCACAAGATTTATCAACATATAAAATATTGGTATCGCGATTAATAATCCTATAATAATACCGCCAATAATGAATAAGTATTTAGCGATGTTTTCAGCTTTTTCAAATAATGCATTAAGAATAAATCTAAGAAAAACACCCGCTACAATAAACAACAAACTTACAGGTATTGTTATCGGAAGAGTCTTATTATGGATATCTATTAATCTTTCAAAAAAGTTGTTTCGTGTTTTTAATGGTTTTAGTTTATTTGATTCTATCATAACTAATTCCTCTTAACTAAAGTTTTATGTGAATAATATAGCACGAACAATTAATCTTGTCAATAAATTAAATCGTTTCCATTTATTTACATATTCGAAAGCTAAAAAAAGCTAAGAAAAAATTATACATTTTTTAATGTGAGTTATTCACATTGTACTCTGCTTTAAGTCTCGACAGAATTTACATTGCAAATTTTAGCTTGGTCGACAAGCATCAGTGCCTTAAAAAACTAATCCTCTAAGCCCAAAAGATAGTCTGTTGAAACTTCAAAAAATTTTGCAATTGCGATAATAAAATCAGCAGACGGTTCAGAACGTCCTTTTTCCCAAGAATAAATACTATCAGCAGTTGTTCCTACCGCTTCTGCAAGTTGCTTTTGTGTCAATCGTTTTTCATTTCTTTCAATGAATATTCGCTTCTTTAATTGGTTCATATTTTTATTATACGTAATTTTTACGTTAAATTGTTGACAACCGTAAATTTTACGGCTATAATAAAATTATTGAAAAACAGGAGAGCTAAAAATGAAAAAGAATTTTGCAAAAATTGCACGTTTTACAGCGCGTTTTATAAACAATGGAGCGACGGCTACAACAAGCTAAATAAGGGTACTTGTTCAAAGAATAGTAACATTCAAGAGCAATACGATATATGTGAATATTTTAAAAGCAACGAACCGAAAGAAGAAATGCGTTCTAAAAGAAGATTAGCGTCACTTGACAGAGCTATAATTTCAATTAACGAAATTGCCCATATTCTAAAAGAAAAAGAAATCGACGATTGAAAATCTTTCCTACCCTATCCAAAGACTACCCCGTCAAGTATGTCCGTTATCCCTACAATGAAGGGAAATCTTAGTAAACGGTACGCCTTCATTAACTATTTTTTAACATAAAAAAAACTGCCCTTCTACAAGGACAGTTAGTTGTTTCCAAAATTTGAATTCGCCTTTTTTGCGGTCTCCCAAAAAAGGACTCCGTATTTAGACTCGACAAAATTTGCTTCTTGCAAATTTTCGCTTGGTCGACAACCGGTCATAGATAAGTAAATAGACAGAAGCGCGGGAAGAATAGATAGAAATGTAATTATTCAAAAACTATCTACAGAGAGTTTTAACTCTCTTTCCCGATTATTGCCGGGCTTTTCTGCTTCGGCAAACCGACTTGAAGTTAAATACTATTACCGCTTTTAGCTATTCTATTAACAATTAGAGCTTTAGCTGTAATTGTCAATTATTTATAGCTTTAGCTGTAAATAATTTTTACTCTTAAAGGAGGTGATCCAGCCGCACCTTCCGATACGGCTACCTTGTTACGACTTCACCCCAGTCATTAGTCTTACCTTAGGCAGCTGCCTCCCTTGCGGGTTAGCTCACTGACTTTGGGTACTCCCAACTCCCATGGCGTGACGGGCGGTGTGTACAAGACCCGGGAACGCATTCACCCCGACATTCTGATTCGGGATTACTAGCAACTCCGACTTCATGTGGGCGGGTTGCAGCCCACAATCTGAACTGAGAGCGCCTTTTTGAGATTCGCTTAACATTACTGTCTTGCTGCTCTTTGTAGCGCCCATTGTAGCACGTGTGTAGCCCAAGTTGTAAGGGGCATGATGATTTGACGTCATCCCCACCTTCCTCCGTGTTAATCCACGGCAGTCTTATATGAGTTCCTAACTTAATATTGGCAACATATAATAGGGGTTGCGCTCGTTGCCGGACTTAACCGAACATCTCACGACACGAGCTGACGACAACCATGCACCACCTGTCTCTTTGCCCAGAAGGGCTGCTGTTTCTCTACAGCATGCAAAGGATGTCAAAACTTGGTAAGGTTCTTCGCGTTGCTTCGAATTAAACCACATGCTCCGCTGCTTGTGCGGGTCCCCGTCAATTCCTTTAAGTTTCAGCCTTGCGGCCGTACTCCTCAGGCGGGATACTTAGTGCGTTTGCTGCGACACGGGAAGAGTCGATACTCCCCGCGTCTAGTATCCATCGTTTACGGCGTGGACTACCAGGGTATCTAATCCTGTTTGCTCCCCACGCTTTCGAGCCTCAGCGTCAGTTATGGTCCAGAAAGTCGCCTTCGCCTCTGGTGTTCCTCCTAATATCTACGCATTCCACCGCTACACTAGGAATTCCACTTTCCTCTCCCACACTCCAGTAATATAGTTTTGCATGCAATTCCTAGGTTAAGCCCAGGGTTTTCACATACAACTTACACTACCGCCTACGCTCCCTTTACGCCCAGTCATTCCGGACAACGCTCGCCCCCTATGTATTACCGCGGCTGCTGGCACATAGTTTGCCGGGGCTTATTCGTAGACTACTGTCATTCTTCTTCATCTACAAAAGAAGTTTACAATCCGAAGACCTTCTTCCTTCACGCGGCGTTGCTGGGTCAGAGTTCCCTCCATTGCCCAATATTCCCCACTGCTGCCTCCCGTAGGAGTCTGGACCGTTTCTCAGTTCCAGTGTGGCCGTTCATCCTCTCAGATCGGCTACCCATCGTCGCCTTGGTGGTCTGTTACACCGCCAACTAGCTAATGGGACGCGAGCCCATCCTATACCAGAAAAACCTTTGACCCCGTTAAGATGCCTTATCGTGGTCTTATGCGGTATTAGCCAATATTTCTACCGGTTATCCCGCTGTATAGGGTAGGTTGCTCACGTGTTACTCACCCGTCCGCCGCTCTCACAGCATTGCTGCTGCTGCCGCTCGACTTGCATGTGTTAGGCACGCCGCCAGCGTTCGTCCTGAGCCAGGATCAAACTCTAAAGTTGATTTGGCTCTATTAAACGTCTACTGACATTTAAAGTAAAGTTAACTTAAAATAAATTGACATTTTTTGTTCTTTTCTTTTTCGCTTCTTACCTATTCACTTGTCTATGTCCGTTTGTATACCCGTCCGACAGGACAGCTTACTTAGAATAACATTTATTTAGGAATTTGTCAAGCGTTTTATACAATCTTTTTTACCTTTCTTGCCAAATATCCAAAAAAGTTAGTTTCATTACTCTTCCATTATACTGTAAATTATCTAACCTTTTATTTGTATTATATTATTATTTGCTGTTTGTTATATTTTCAAAATATAATTTATAAATACTCGGCAATATAAGCTGCTTATTTTCTTACAAACAGTGTGGCAAATAATCTAATGCTGTTCACAACACTCGTCGGAATAAATCGAATCATTGTCAGTAACAGTTCTAGGCTTTGACCAAATTTCTATAGGTTCGTTTGGCTTAGATACTCTCCCGCAATTCATGCAGATAAATGTATATCCATTCGGAATATACCTATGTCTTTCTGAAACAGAAATGCCGCAATCATTGCAATTTCCCGTATGCTTGGAAGTCGTTATTGTTCCGTTTCTTATAGTACAATAAATCGTGTAGCCGCAATTGCAATTAAAATATCCGTTAGTTATAGTATGCCCTTCTCTAAATGTCATATAACACGCCGTACACTTATTCCAATGGTAATTTTGTGTGGCTATATATGTATTTTTTACCGTATGCGGACAAGTCGCTCTGTTCGCCATACCGCTTTCCCAAGGAATAGTTACACTCGTTAAACTACCGCAATTATGAAAAGCCGATAAGTCATATATACTCATACTGCTCGGTATAGATAAAATACTCAGAGAAGAATTAGCAAAAGCCAAATTACCGATGGCAGTTATGGCAATTCCGTTGATTTGTGATGGAACGCTTATCGATCCGCTAAGAGATACATTATAGCCTGTTATTGTATTTCCAACATTGTTTGTTGAAAACGGCACACCGAAAGTAACATTTTTTAGAATGTAATCGTGCATATCACTGTCATAAGCTTCTAAATTATGCGGAACGGGAAAATAATCATGGCTACGCTTATTAACGTTACTATTCGATGTTTTGAAGTTTTTATTATAGTTAATTGCGCCATAATATCTAGCTGCTTTTTGTGAATCCGTATCAACACAAACATCACCGGGCAAAGCATATAGACCGCCTGCAATGACTATTGGCGAAATTATATATGCTGCTCGTATACCAATGGCAGCACCAGTACCGATATAGTCCTCAAGATACTTATTATCCCAAACAATATGATTCATAATATCAAGAGAGGTTTCACCACTTAACGTATGAAATTTTATATGCATATTTTGAGCAAAAACATTGTTCCAAGTATTATTTCGAGCTATTAAATTACAAAAATAATAGCTGTGGTTGCATGTATCCGTTAAACATGGTTGATTTTGAAAATCTTTTATACCCAAAAGACTAACAAACCAATTATCATACCAGCTACCATTATACGGTGTTCCAAGGCTTACAAGTGATACCACATTTTTGGGATGCACAATAGCATATTGCATATTTAATAATCCACCCATTGAATGACCGATTAAATTTATGCGAGGTAAACATCCCATTACACT
Source organism: Holotrichia oblita (assembly GCA_023690525.1). Taxonomy (NCBI): domain Eukaryota; kingdom Metazoa; phylum Arthropoda; class Insecta; order Coleoptera; family Scarabaeidae; genus Holotrichia; species Holotrichia oblita. The sequence continues at coordinate 9,946 of JALQSN010000727.1, read as the reverse complement.
GAAGAAATCATAAGAAATTTTATCCATAACATAATGTAGATATTCATATGCCTGCTCCATTTCTATCCAAGTATAAGTATCCATAACTATGACGTTATGTTGTGAAAAGTCTGTTATGCGTGTTACCTCAATATTGCTATACTCTGAATATAATAAAAAACTGTTTGCACTATATGTTTTAGCTCTATAAAGTATAATACCGCTTGGGATAGTGTTGCGAATTTTCTCAATTATTGAGTCGGAGTCGTAAGCAAAAGCAGTTCGGCTACCTTTCGTACCGTTAAAATTATTACTCCAATCCCTAGCGTCGCCACCCAATCCATGAGTAAGTATTGTGATTGTCGCTGTATCACTATTGACCGAAGTCGCCAGAGTTACAGTGTGTAACTGTGTTCGTGTCATGCCAGCACTTTGCCCTGAAAATGCAGCATACGCCGTCAAGCTTGATGGTGTTAATGATACTGCTACTAAAACAATCGCAATAATAACAAACAGCGTGAATGCAATTTTTTGTTAGTAAATATTTTAGTTTTCATATGCAACGGTCTCCTTTTTTATATTGCACGCCATTTTGCGTAGAGTCTAAATTCTGTGTTTGCAGATATACTAGGTTCAATGTCAAAATCCCAAGCATTTATACAAGCGGCTTCCGTATACCACCCGGCAAATTCATATCCGCTTCTATTTGGGATGGGAGGTATTGAAATTTTTTCACCTACTTCAATATTATCAAGCCTATAATAATTATCGCTATCGTGAGCCAAAAAATTATTTACAAAAACTATGTTTGCAGGAAAAACATTGCTATTGTGATTTGTTTGATCAAACACCGCTTTATATATATAAATTATTTTAAAAAACCCATACGTATCAATCATTCCATACGAGTCTATCATATCGCTATTTATCGAGCAAACCATCATAGCGACTTCTGACCCATCAAAATAAACTATATCTTTAATATTATCGTGAACATATATTTTTCTGAGTTTTTCACTATAGACATGATGGCTATTATTATGAGAAAATCCTTCATCACGATATCCAATTCTCGTTACTACTTTCCCATCAATTTCCATCGGAAAATCAATAATTTTTTGTTCTTTACCGGACTCAGTAAAACCCACTATGGCAACTACTCCGTTTTCGCCTTTTTGTGGAAAGCTACTGTTTTCGCCAACAATAATATATTGAAAATACCCCTCTTCGTAAATCTTATGCTTGCTGTTTCCACATCCTGCAAGTCCAAAAACGCCGAATAGCATTATCATTATGACCGTTATACTTATTAATTTTTTACTCATCTAAAACCTCCATTTTTCAGCCATCTTGTTTTTGGTGACTTACCTTAAAGCTTTTATATATTATTCACGCACTTATAAAAGAGTAAAAAAGCTTTTGCCTTATATTACCATTATATCATCAAAGTCTGCTTTTGTCAATATCTACTTAAAAATCCGTATACGCTAAAAAACTCTCTGTTGTAAGAGAGTTTTTTGCATTTTTAGAGTTAAGACAAATTTATTAATCCGTTAGTTTCATTACGCTTCTATTATACTGTAAATTATCTAACCTTTTATTTGTATAACCGTAATTATTGGAACAAAAAAGATACACATAACGTTTCCTACGCCTCGCCCTGTCATATCTTGCGTTAGCAGTTTTAATGCTTGTTCTTTTTGCTCCTTGCTATATCCGCGCTGCATGGGTTCAGGTGTGTATTCTCGCTTACACTCCTTGCATTTGTACCTTTGATTGCCTGAACTATTAAACCCGTATTTGCTTTGATTTCTAATAGCCCCACACTTCGGACATTTTCTTTCTTCTGTTACTTCTTTTTCTATTTCTTTTTTCCATAATACTTACATTATATCATATACGGAATATTTTGTCCATCCTCTCCTTTTTACCTTTGTTGCTAAAAACTCAAAATCAATTGGAATTTGAAATCGAATTTTATATAAGAAAGTAAAAAAGAAGCTTGTAAGAAAATTTGCAAAAGCTACTTCCTTAAAAAATTTTCGTCGGTAACTTTTGCAAATCATTTTTTATGTTAATATAATTGTTTTATTCTTTTCGCGCTATTACAGTTTCTTCTTCCGGGATTACGGTTGTATCCGTTGTTTGAGCATTTTCGGATTTCTCGAAATTTACCGATTCAATAGCGGCGGTTGCCTGTTTTAAATTAGCTTTTTCTTCTACATCGACGCTTGACGCACATATATTTACGTGTTCTTCCGCATTTACTTTTAAGTGATGCTTGCCGCTTTCATGCATAAACCTATTGTAATAAAAGGCAGCCACTAAGAACAAACAAAGAATTGACAATACGATAACCGTACTCGCGCCTACTGAAAGCTGAACATCAAAATAATTAAATGATGCCGCATCAGACTTTAAGTCATCAAAAACATAATTCATTGTTATCACTGTTAAAATTGACGTGACAAGCGAATACACGATAAGCGGAATCGCGAAAATAATTGAAAACAGTTCTTGCTTACGGTACCTATTTTCACTTAACGCATAAAGGCTTGAAAAGAGCTGGAACATTAATAATGCCATAGCCACCAAAAAAACTATCGGTAAAATCCGCGATAATATATTCATATAACCGTAATTACTGTTATACAATTCATCACCGTGAACTGCAAAAATGCTTTCTCCGGTTAAGAAAGTTAAAAGCTGCGGACTGCCTAAAGCTTGTCTGTACCCGTTAAATACCGCTTCCGCTATGTCTGGCTCAGCATGCTCTATGCCGTAAGCACCCGAGTACATAAATTGTGTTAAGTCAATTTTATAAGAAACGTCAACGCCGCTGATTTTATATTTTAAATTTACTTTGTTAGCGGCTCCAAACCCAAAAACTAACAAAGCTATTAGCGATACTGCGACCGCCGAGCCTTTAAAAATTATGCGTTTTAATTTAAATTTTTCTCCCGCCGTCAGTATTCCGTTTGCCACTAGCAAAACTATACCGATACCGCAAAGCCACAGCGGCAACTTTACCGCAACCCCCAGTTTCATTGCGGCTCCGGGCATAATAGTAATTGCGAGCATCAAACTTAATCCGCATAAGATATAAAAAGCTAGACTAATTAAAGGCAGTTTTTTCTTTAATATGAATGATACCAATAAATAGATTACAAGACCGATGCTAACAATTAATTTGCATAATATAAGGATAGCATAAACCGAAAGTTGAAACCTTAACGCTCCTTTCTCACTATTTATTAACACATCTCCTATTGAAGACATACTGAATTTATTTAAAACTTCATCGTTTGTTAACCCAAGCTTAAAAATATTAACTTTTGACATAATTTTTGAAGCTTTATCTATATACTGTTGAATATACGCAATCGACTCGAGATCGCTAAGTTGACCGACTTCGATTTCTAATGTAGCAATAACTTGAGCTAATTCTTTTTCGGAATAACCATCGGGAGAAAAAAACGCGTCCATTACTTGAACGCCGGATTGCTTTACTCTCATACCAAGATAATTAATCTCTATCGTTGACATAAACGATGAAATAAAAATAATCAGTGAAAACGCAAGGATTAAAGCGTTTTTAATATAATGCGCAACATTTGATTTCAACGCTTTTACTACCGTTTCCTTAGCACATGCCCTCTTTGCGGTTTTATTTGCATTTTTATCTGCAATCTCTTCCGCACAACAAACCTCGCCGTTACATCCTTCACAATCCATTGTTAGCCCTCCCGATTAATTTCTTAGTGTTTGTATATTATTGTAAATCATTATTTAATTCATTATACCATATATTGAAATAATGTCAATAGGGTTTTAAAAAACACCTGTGTTTTATTTTTTAGTTTACCTATTTTAATAATATCTATTACCTAGAAAAGCTGTTATAAAAACGAATTAATACTTATTAACAATATCGATATTGTTGTACATTTGATTTTTCATTTTAGCGCGCCTGCCGCCGGTTGAGCAATCGGGAGCGCAATCACAGCCGCTGCAATCGCCCTCGCCGGACGCAATCATCAGCGCAATCAACGCGCCGACAATTATTATTATAAAATACGCGCCTGCAATAGTTTCAAAAAAGCTGTCGCCAGACATAACATAAACGGTCATAGCTGAATGTAAAAGAAACAATGACAACGCGGCAAACGTCAGCGGCGCGCCTATGGCGGCATTATCTGCCACCCAGCAGCCTATACCCGCAATCAAAAGAATAAGCGCGGCGCCGCTCATAACAATCATCAATAACCGTTCCAGCCTGCCTAATGACAAAACCAACAGGTCAACAACCGCAAAACCAATCATACCTGCCGTAATATAGATATTGTATTTTGAAAACTCGGAAATCTGTAATTTATTTAATACCGCCGTAAGTGAAAAGCAAAGACAAAAAGCCGCGCATATAAACGATAAATAATATTTAAAGTGTTTATTCTGTCTACTATCGTGCTTTAAACCGGCTGCGACAACAAATACAATATTCATAACAATTAATAAAAACGCCGCGCCTATTGCAAACGCGACCTCAAAGTTTTTTAATAAATAAGCTAAATTTAAAATAAGCACCGAAATAACTACAAGTGAAAAATATGTAAAATTAGCTTCTTTAATGCCCGGCTCATTATAAATTGTTTTTGCCTTTGCTTTAGAAAAACCGAAATCCCCGCTCATTTTTATTCTCCTAAAAAAATATTTAATTTTATATATTTATATATTTAATAGTTGTGAATAAATTTCTTTGTAAGGTTTTATAACACCAAATTATTGACTTAATAATTTTTGCAATTCTTGAAGCTGCGAATTGGAAGTCGGCGGTACTCCTATTAAAGCGTACGGCACGTTTAGCCGCCGCCACTTCTCTTCTCCTAAAGTGTGATAACCTAAAAGCTCGGTTCGGGACGCGCCTTCCGAATGGCTTTTCAATTTTAATACTTGCTCTTTTGTATCATTAATTCCTTCAATAATGACTTGCCTAATCCAGAAATCTTTTTTTAGAGCTTTAATTTTTTTAAGGTTATCCAGCGTCGTTTGCAAATTACCGCCGGTTAGTTTTAAGTAACTTTCCGGATCCGTATGTTTTATATCGAGAATAATTAAGTCAATTTCATTTATAAGCTCATCGGTATAACCGTTCATTACCGAACCGCTTGTATCTAAGGCGGTATGTATACCCAGTTCTTTAAACTTCTTTATTAGCGGCAACAGTTCCTTAGCTTGCATTAGCGGCTCTCCGCCGCTGAAAGTAACGCCGCCGCGTTTCATAAAATAAGCCTTGTATTTCATTACTTCGGCGATTATCTCATCACCTGTCATTTCTACTCCCGCGTTGAAATCCCATGTATCGCGGTTATGGCAATATAAGCATTGTAAATTACAGCCTTGCAAAAATACTACCGTTCTGTTACCGTAGCCGTCCAAACCTGAAAGCGATAATATTGAATGAACCTTCATAACTTACCCTTAATTTAAGTACAGTTGATTAAATTTATGTAAATATATTTTTTAAAAGCTATTGTAATAATAGAAAACTCTTTTTTTATAACTTACCCGACATATATCCGGTTTGATATCGGATTTTCATTAAAAGAATGTGCGGCTTATTACCTCGTCTTGATGATTTTTTGATAATGAATTAAACCTTACTGCATAGCCGCTTACGCGTATTGTAAGATTCGGATATTTTTCGGGGTGTAACTGCGCGTCGGTCAAAGTTTCCCTTGACAAAACATTTACGTTAAGATGATGCGCGCCCTTAGAAAAATAAGCGTCTAAGATATCCGTCAAGTTATCTAGCCTGTCGTCTTGAGTTTTACCTAAAGTCGAAGGCGTAACGCTGAAGGTATTGCTTATACCGCCTTGACACAAGCAATAAGGGATTGAAGCGACACTGTTGAGGCTTGCCGCCGCGCCGCTTATATCGCGTTTATGCATAGGGTTTGCTCCAGGCGCGAAAGGCTCGCCCGCTTTACGTCCGTCGGGTGTCGCTCCGGTCTTTTTTCCGTAAACAACATTGCTTGTAATGGTCAAAAGGCTTAAAGTATGCTTCGCGTCGCGGTATGCCGGATTTTTTTTCAATTGAGCTATAAAATACTCGGCAAGCTCCGTCGCAATAATATCAACCTCTTTTAAATCGTTGCCGAACTTAGGAAAATCGCCTTCGGTTTCAAATTTATCGACAAAGCCGTGTTCATTTTTTACGGCTTTCGTTTTAGCAAATTTAATCGCGCTCAAGCTGTCAACGGTAACTGAAAAACCCGCTAGCCCGAACGCCATTAGTCTTTCGACAGTCGTATCGTGAAGAGCCATTTGTATTTTTTCGTAAGCGTACTTGTCGTGCATATAATGGATTATATTCATAGTGTTGACATACATTTCCGCAAGCCAGTCAATATACTTTAAAAAACGCTTATAAACGGTACCGTAATCCAGCATACCTTCGAGTACGCTGTCTTCTGGCGCAATAATTTCGCCCGACATATCGTCTCTGCCGCCGTTAATAGCCAGCAGTAAAACTTTAGGGAGGTTGCAACGCGCGCCGAAATACTGCATTTGTTTTCCAAGCTTCATCGCCGAAACACAGCAAGCGATACCGTAATCGTCGCCGAAATACTCTCTCATAATATCGTCGTTTTCGTATTGAATACTGTTTGTTTCTATACTGACTTTAGCGCAATAACGTTTGAATTTTTCGGGTAACCTTTGCGACCAAAGCACGGTAAGGTTTGGTTCCGGATTGGGCGTAAGATTATAAAGCGTGTGTAAAAAGCGGTAAGATGTTTTAGTAACCAAATGCTTGCCGTTTTCGCCGATTCCGCCTACAGCTTCGGTAACCCATGTCGGGTCGCCCGCAAACAATTCGTCGTATTCTTTGGTACGCAGTTGTCTTGCCATTCTTAGCTTTATTACAAACTGGTCGATAATCTCTTGAATTTCTTTCTCAGTAAAGATTTTACTTTTTAAATCTCTTTCCGCGTAAACGTCAATAAAGGTACTTACCCTTCCTAAAGACATAGCCGCGCCGTTTTGCTCTTTGATAGCGGCAAGATAGGCAAAATACAGCCATTGTACGGCTTCAAGTGTATTATGGGCGGGAGCGGAAATATCATAGCCGTACAACTCCGCCATTTTCTTGAGTTGTTTTAGAAAGTCTATCTGGCGGTAAACCTCTTCTCTCAAGCGGATGTTTTCTTCTGACATTTTATTTTTTGCCAGTTCGCCGTTATCGTTAATTTTTTCTTGTATCAATATATCGACGCCGTAAAGGGCTACTCTGCGGTAGTCTCCAATAATTCTGCCCCGCCCGTAAGCGTCGGGTAAACCCGTTATTACTCCGCATTTACGCAGCTGTTTCATTTCGGGAGTATAAACTCTGAAAACTCCGTCGTTATGCGTTGTCTTATATTTAAAGTGGTTCTTTATTTTTTCGGACAAGGAATAGCCGTAAGCCTCTACCGATTGCTCGGCGGTACGCATACCTCCGAAAGGGTTAACTCCGCGTTTTAGCGGCGCGTCGGTCTGCAATCCTACAATAATTTCGTTTTCCTTGTCAAGATAACCGGCGGGATAAGAAAGCAACGAACTGACATTGTCAACATCAATATCCAATACTCCGCCTTTCTTTTTTTCTAAAATATTAAGCTCCGTGTATTCTTTCAAAACCTTCTTAGTGCGTTCGGTAGCGGACGCTAAGAACTCCTCGCCGCCGTCGTACATATTGTAATTTTTTTGTATGAAATCCTTTACGTCAATACTATTAGTCCAATTGCCGTCATTAAAACCTTTCCATTGTCCGTCAAAAAATTTATTCGCTTCCATCTAAAACCTCCGCATAAAACCTAAAGCTCATTAAACCCTAATGTATGTTCAAAAACCTGTATCTATTCTTTTATCAATTTTTGTAGAAATTGATTAGTATGTAAAATCCGCGTTAAATATTAATTACACTGAATGTAAGTAAAATCATTATTATCATATAAACCGCATAGACCGCCAGCATAACCGCGCCCTGCGCTTTGAACGTACGCCCTTTTAAAGCGGTCGGAATAATAAATAACATCGAGCTGATAATTTGCACCGGAATACTTATTAAAAGCGTAGACCTTGTAACCGTTAGTCCGCCGAAGCTTACCGCTATTATCCCGCACAAACCGAGTAGCAATGTAGAATTGATAATGTTCGCGCCCAAGATATTGCCGAGTCCCAATCCTTGCGTTCCTTTTTTTAAGGAAGTAAGCGAGGTTACAAGCTCGGGCAGCGATGTTCCCGCCGCTAAAAAAGTTATGCCCATTAGCTCTTTAGAGATATGCAGCATATCCGCAAGCTTAATTCCGTTGTCTACCAAAAGATTAGCTCCGAAAGCAATCCCCGCCGCTCCCGCTACAAGCATTAAAAGCATAAGCCAAGCCGGTTTTTGTTTTTCATCGGCTTTAGCTGCTGCTGCGCTTGTTTCCGCAGTAGCCGTTTCTGTAACGGCGGCGGTATGAGTTTTTATATCCGAATTAATTGATTTAACAGTATTGCTTGCTTCCTTGTTGCCGTCAGCCGCTGAACGCGTAAATGCCGCCGTAATACCGTCGGACGCCGTTTTATCTTTAAGGCTGTTGTTGTTTGTAACGCGTAAAGCGTCGTATATATTAAAAGCGATAAAAAGTACGAATAAAAACAATAATATTATCGATTCCGGTAAATTAAAGCTTCCGCCGGTCGCGCTGAAAATAAGCATTAACAACGATACCGCAAATAAAATCGCGCCTTTTTCACCGAAAGATTTTTTGTTTACCTTAGACGGCTTAATCAATACGCATAGTCCGACGACAAACAAAACGTTAAAAATCATTGTACCGACAGCGTTTCCGATTGCCATTTGAAAAGACTCGGCGTTTCCGATTGCAACCGCAAACGATGAAACAAGAATTTCGGGCAAAGTTGTGCACACGCTTACTACTGTAGCTCCGATAATAATCTCTGGAATTTTTGTGACTTCCGCAATCCAAATCGCCGCATCAACCAAAAAATCTCCGCCCTTAATAATCAGCAACAGTCCCGCGATAAACAACGCTATCGGCAATACTACATCCATCTAAGCAAAATCCTTTAATAACTTTTAAAGCCTAGGCATCAACTCTTGTCAACAATATTATATATTAAATCTATTCGTTTTGTCAACCAAGCAAACTCCTTCTAATAATTAAAACTCATTTATACCAAGTAAATAAAGAGTTGTACTGTAAATTAATTACCATCAGCTTTAGTGCAAAAAAACGTTATTAATTAAAAATACAAGGTGAATTTTTTGTCCGCCTTGTATTTTATATATTGCATACTTTTATATTTTGTTTCGCGTTTATATGCTGTCAGCTCAACCACCTAATAATAGTATCTATCAATCCCTCGCCGTTGTTTTCTTCGGGTTCGGGAGGAGGCGGGGGTGGTAGCGGAGGTGGTGGAGGTCGTTTTTTTGTTCCGACGGCTATCACTCCGTTTTGAGCTGCGTAAGTGTCTTTTCTTACTTCTTTTTGTTTGACTAATTTACCGCTTTGCGTTGTAATAAAGTAAAATTCCCCTGCTTTTTTAACCGTCTTTTTGAGGGCTGACAAACGCGCGTTCGTCGGTATAAGTGACAAATTCACTGTATTTTCCGTCATTATCCACTATGATTTCAGCGTCTTTGTGAGGTATTATCTCATCCGTAATACTCTTGCGTACTATTCTATAATAGTGGGGAACTCCGTAAAACTCAACATAAACGCGTTCGTTAGTAGAATAAGTACGGATATAAACGGGGGTTTTGTTAGGATTGCAAAAAACCAAATCGCTCCAACTTCCGTTGACCATCGCGTCAAAGGACGCGTCAACATAGGATACAGGCAGTGAATGGTTACTGACTAAGTGATAATATCCATATCGGCAAGCACCGCCGCGTTGTACAATGTAGTTGACGATTGGCAAA
>JALQSN010000726.1:0-25089 GCA_023690525.1 Holotrichia oblita | reverse complement strand
CAGATATATCGTAATCCTTTCCGTCCAATGTAACAACACAAGGCAGGCTGTACAGTTCCGTACCGTCAATCGCGGCGGATATCATATACCGCAGTGGTTCCAGACACTCCACCGACACGGTAAAAAGCTGCTGTTCGCCAAAATCCAGTGTTTCCAGCGCCGACGTAGCAATGGACAAACGGATTCCGTTTTTTATAAAAATAACTGCATCACCCGCGCTCATCATCAAACGAAGCCGTTTACCCGAAATGGCAATTGTCCGCTCATCTTCCCACTCTGCCGGAAACGCGGAAGCAGGTTCGGACAGTTCAGGAGATAGTATTTCCTCTTCTGCAAACGCCGGAATATCGTTTGGAGACGGTGTGGCAGGTTCTTGAGTATGGGCAGACGAATTTGCCGAAGTACCCGCCGGAACAGACGGCTTTTGCTCCGTCGGCGCAGTCTTCCTGTCCTGGTCAGATGACATTGTAGGTACGGACTTCCGCCAGATGTGGGCGGAGATGTTGTGGGTACGGACGGCGACGGTCTTGTATCAGGCTCTTCTCCTCCGCGGTCTCCGCCTGTGCGGTCTCCGCCGCTTGCACCCCATGTATTGCCTTCATAACCGTAAATCACGGCAATGTTGGAATAATCGCCCCCGGCTTTCTGTATACGAAACCAAACCGGTTCGGTAATTTCATCAAAATAATATATAACACCTCCTGATATGGGCGAGACATCTGGTGAATCCATAAATTTATACCAGTTTTGTCCTTCATCGTCAGAACGCCAAAGGATATTATCACTATCTTCAGCATCAAGTCCGAATTCGTTCCAATCAAATATCTGGAAAAAGACATAGCGCCGGCCGGTATTGGGTTTATCCCCAAAAACCAAAGAAGAAATGCAAGGAGTGCCGGCTTCCAATATATCAACGGTCAGGTCAAGAGAAAAATCATCCTCAAGTCCCGCGCCCTGATAAATGTCGTATAAAGCGCCGGGTATTACGGTCTCACCGACAACCGAGGTGTCGATATTATCCATCGCATCCCTGTCCCACCCGGTATATAACTTTCTTACCTCCGCCGGATGGGTTTCGTCTCCCGAAAGGAGAAAAGAAAGCATGGAGATATTGGAAAACGTGCGATAGAGCGGATTTTCCAATATCTCCTGTCCCTGCGCCAGCGGCCAATACAGCCAGCTTCCCGCCAAAGCCACAATCTTCCTGTTTACTACATCCGCACCGGAGGTATCCCCCAGACCTTGCATGTATCCAACAGTATACCGTTCCCTGTAACGACTTTCGCACCCTCTCCCGACGCTTCCAGCTTACCGTAATACAGGCTTGAACCGTTCGGCGCCGCGACTGCGGTGCTGTTTTCTCCCTCCGAGGAAACTGAGAGAAAATGAGCTTTTACTGGGTGATCGAATAGCACGCCTACGGCGTTTTTCCCCTCGGAACGAATAAGTCCGCGGGATTCATTAAATGATGGTGAACCGTCCTTCTCCGACCGAATATGCACAGCGACACCACCCGTGCCGTTACGTCCCCGTGCCGTTACGTTATAACCGGGTAAAGAATGATCCCAGGAACCGAATCTCAGTCCCGGGTCAATAATTGTCAGTACCGGTGTATCCACGCCTTCGCCGGTTATTGTAAGTTCATAAAAAGAACCGCCGTTCAGCGTAACGCCATAAGCTCCTGTATCAATGGAAAGCGGACCGGAAAGCATGATATGCTCTGTTATGGTGATATCCAATCCTATTGTGATACTGCCCCCAAAGGGATGACTGTCGATCCATTCCCAAAACGTGTCTTCGCTGTCAATAAATTCAGGGATATTATTATTAGCAATAACTATGTACGGCGGAAATAATAAAAAAATTGATATAAAGAGTGCAAAAAGTCTTTGCTTCATTCCCATCCCTCACAAATTATTAATTTATTTATGTATAGCATATCATATTTCGACTCTCCTTAAAAGTCTTTATGAATAACAATATTTACAATAAATTAATTTGTTAATGCAGAGATTCTATTAACATGTAAGAGGAACTGCGGCATAATGAGAATTATACGGCAGTTCCTCTTAATATTTTTACATTGTCTATACTTTAATGTCAACAACTGTACCAGTTTGAGCAGCCTGCAGCATATGAATTTCCGGCGCGGCTTGTGGTGCAAAGGCTGCAATGTTATGAGCTAACGTACTGATTTCTACTGTATCAGTGGAATTGGTTACTGTTCCGCCCTCTTCCGCTTCTCTTGAATTTGAAGTGTTTGTGATTGCCTCCGTTTCTTTCTCACGGATTTTCTCGTTGCCGCTTGCGATTCTGTCGTTTGTCTCCGCAGCGGATCCGGATAGTTTCTCCATAATTGTGTTCAGGTTGTTTTCCATATCGGCATAATTTTCTTCCTTGCCCGCTGTATCAATACCCCTTCCTTTATCAGTTTCAATCTCACTTTTCAATACCCTCATATTACCGTCTAGCGACGCTCTTGACGCACTTAGCGTCCTCATGGTTTTCATTGAGTTCTGCAATGCCAACATAGAGTTCATTTGCGTTAATCCTAAGCCTGACATTATTACGCCTCCCTTCTAATTAATTTATGATTACACATGTAGTCAGTGAGCGTACGACATCATTAATTACATATGTAGTCAATTGATATATCGGACAAAGGCTAAATATCTTTAGGGTTTTAGCCGATATATTAACTACAAATGTTTTCGATTAAAGGAGAAGATTATGCAATACAATATTTCTGAAGCCGAATGGCACATTATGGAAGCACTTTGGGAATGCGGAGAAACGATGACATCCGCCGAAATAGTCGAAAAAGTAAAAGACGGACATAACCGCAGTCCCAGAACTATTAAGACATTGCTGCGGCGGCTTGTCTCCAAAGGTTTTGTGGATTTTACAGTAGATGCCATTGACAGCCGTATTTATCACTATCATTCTAAAACAAGCAGGGCAGAGTGTATCCAAAAAGAAAACTGCGATTTTGTGTCACTGTATTATCGCGGCAATGTGAGTTCAATGCTGGCACAGTTTATTGACAACAGCAATTTGACTAAGGAGCAGATTGATGAGCTTTCCGACTTGCTTAATACCAAAAAGGAGGAAAACTCATGAATTTTTGGGATAGGATTCAATTTGAATATATTCCACAAATAAATATTTTGTTTGGACTCCTTTTTCACAGAATCTTGTACGCGGCTTTTGTACTTTCTGTATTAATCGGCTTGATAATGCTTGTACGCAAAAAGCTTGCACCAGCCGTTCGTTCGTGGTTATGGGGAATCTGTATTCCCGCGCTGCTTATTCCGTTTGAGCATGGCATAGTTGCGATTATACGCAGTATTTTCACTCCGCACTTGTCGCCGGAAATTTTTCTTTATTTTTTGGGGATATTACAAAATATTTTACCTTATCTCTGGTTAGCCGGCTTTATTGTATCTACAGTGAAATTGCGTAAAGACCGTAATAATACAATACGCCTGCTGCATACCGGACAGCTAAGAGTATGCGCGGCTTTTTTTCATAAAGGACGTTCACATATTTATTTGCCACCGGATTTTGAATCAACTTACACAATTACAGAGCGGGAAATGATGCTCGCACACGAAAAACAGCACATCATTCACCACGATCCTTTATTATACCGATTTTTACAGACGATACAATGTGTTTTTTGGTTTAATCCCCTTGTTCATAAGGCGGTAAAATACATACGGCATGACAGAGAACTTTTGTGTGATGAACACGCTATTCGTGACGGGAACAGACGCGAATACGGCTTGCTATTATTACGCGAGGCGCAAAAAGGAACGGCAGACTACATCCTGCCATGCCTGGCTTCAGAAGAGTTCGGTGTTTACGAGCGTGTCGCTGCATGTGTCAAGCCTTTTTCTAAAACGAAAAAAAACGCTGTTTTAATAACGGGGTTTGCGGTAGTATTATACATGATAGGACTTATAGGGTTTGTGAAACCTATTGTAAATACTCCTATGGATATTTGGGTTTCTATAATAAACGACAGCGAATTTGTTCGCCTGGAAGGTGCGGAGAGATATGTCGTTCTGAAACCTGATGGCATTGGTTTAGACCGGAAAGGACTTATTGACTACGCTGAATCAATCGGGCTTGAGTCCGAACAAAGCCTGAAAGTGTCCGTTTTTGAAGCTGATAGACTGACACTTACCTCAAGCTATACAGTCTGCGGCGGCGGCAGATTTACTGTCAAAGAGCTTGAAACCGAAAATATATTTTTTCCATATTATGACACAGGTGTTGGCAAATTCTGGGGATTGCTGTTTAAGTTTCTTTAAGCAAGTCTGGGTTTTAAGTCTATGAAACATAATGGTTTGGTTTACATTCAATTCCATGTTTTCTAAGATTCCCCCTGGAACACTGTGTCCGTGTCCCTGCACAGATATTGCACGGCTTTACGTCCGGTATCAAATGCGACGGGTAACCCGCCGGGAGGCATCATGCGCTGCCCTGCAAAGTAGAGGTATTTAAGACTTTCATTGGCAATGGGGTATTCCAGCATTTTATCGCCTTTGCGCATATTACCCATCCAGGAACCTTTGAAGCTGCCGCAGTAACGCTCGTAGGTTATTGGTGTGGCAACATCTATAACGGCAATTTTACCGCTGATCTGAGGCCATTTCTCCGAGATAAGCTTAATAATTGTATCGCCAACTTTTTTCTTTTCCTCTTCATAACTACCGTCTTCCCTGCATTTTTTCCAAAAATCATAACTATCGCCATTTATCATAGAGGTTAACGCTGTACACCCTTTTGGAGCGTAGCCTTCGTATGCCGCATAATTATTAATGCTTAAAGCATCCATTTTGACACTGCCAATAGTTATAGGTTTCTCCAGGGAAAACGCTGCGCTTTCCGGCAGAGCGGATAAGTCCGCTTCCACGCCGATGCTCACAAACATGTTGAGCAATGGCAGTGTGTTTTTGCGCATTTCCTGCATCCAAGGCTCGTTTAAGGGCTTGTCAAAGAGATGGTCTATAGCGGCAAGGGTATCCTGTGTAACAATTACGGCATCGGCAGAAGTTTTATTGCCGTTTATAATAACCCCTTTGACACAGCCGTTTTCCATAACCACTTTTTCCACACGGGTTTTATATATAATCTTGCCGCCTAAAGATTCAAAACGTTTTGCCATGCCCATTGCCATTGTTAATGAGCCGCCTTTTGGATATCCGCCGTCACCCGAGGTAAGTGTTGCCAGAGTCGCAGCCACACCCACACTATTGCTGTCGGCGCCTATTGTGTTGATTAAAACGGTGCGTAGTGCAGGGCTTTTTAAACTGTTCCACATATTCCGTCACCATCATATTGCTGAGCCTGGACATTTTCGTCAAGAGCGGCAGCATTCCGATCATATCACCAAATTTCATTGAAGCTTTCCGCTTAACCTTGACCCCTTTTATATCCATAACCGGCATTTTCATTTTTTGAAACACCTTTATGTCTTTGCACAACTTATTAATTGCACCTTTATCTTCGGGGGAAATCTCTAAAAAATGTGCTTTTAATTTATCTAAATCTCTGTATATATGGATGGTTTTACCAAAATAATCAAATGTGACAAATGGATCCCGGTAGTACACGGGGTGGTATCGTCAAGCGCACCCACTTCCTTCCATGCCTGATATAAAGGCTGATTTTTCCCCGAACCTGTCAGCCAGTGCATGCCGCCCTCAAACAGATAACCGTTCCGCCGCCAACTGGTACAAAAACCTCCGGGGATGCTGTGCATTTCATAAATCGTGACATCAAATCCGCTTTGTTTCGCGTAAACTCCTGCGGTAAGACCTGCTATACCGCCGCCTATTATAATAACTTTTTTCATTCGGGCTTCCTCCTTAATATATCTACGATCCAATCCGCTTCGGGGCAGGGAGAGTCCGTCTGCAATGCCACTGCTTCCGCAATCCCCTGTATAGCCGCCCAATACGCAAGCGCCAAAGCGTGGGGGATCCTTCGAATTGTTTTGTTTTTTTGTCCCGCCTCTATCAGCGGAACGCTTGAGGATATAATATCAATCTGAGCCATGAGTTCCTGTATTTCCGGAGACACTGCCTCGTTATACAATGTCTGGCCCATCAAGACAAACATCTTTGCCACAAAAGGTTCGTTTTTGACGGCATAGAGGATCTGCTCCGCGGCGCTTTCAAAAAAAGCGACCGGTTCGGTTTCCTGTATGGACATAACCGATTGAGGGCCGGAAATACCGAGCTGAATCAAAGCTTCGTATAGCTTTTCCTTGGATTCAAAATAATGAAACAACAGCCCTGTGCTCATGCCTACCTGTTTGGCAATATCTGATATCTTTGTTGCGGCGTAACCCCTGCGGATAAATAAATCAAGACCCGCTTCCAGAATCTCCTGCCGCCGTTTTTCCTTTTGTTCAGATCTAGCGGACAACTCGTTAAACCTCCATTCATTGAATTTATATTCAATATTAGCATGGGTTTTGGTTGTTGTCAAGGAATATCTAAAGGGTTCTTACATAATAAAAACAGGAGACCGACTGCATTGCGGTCTCCGTCTCTCTTAAAGCTCGTTAAAAAATTGTTATGTAACGGTATTTCATTCACCCAACAGCCAATCCAATACATAAATTTGCCTGATACCGTCATGATTGGCAACCGGCATGATATCGTCAAGCGTAAGCAGGATTTTTGGATGGTTATCGGGAATTTTCCTCAGCGGCTCGAGCTCTCGCTCAAGCGTACCTGCTTCCATAACAGAAGCAGCAACCTGGAAATAGGTGATACCTTCACTGTCGGAAGCAACGAAATCGACTTCTTTTTCAGCCAGTTTTCCGATGCTGACTTTGTATCCCCTGCGCAGCAACTCCAGATATACTATATTTTCGAGCTGATGCCCAAGATCCGCTGACGATCCGGAAAGCAGCATATTTCACAATCCGGTATCCACCAGATAATACTTGCCGAGCGTTTTCAAGTATTGTTTCCCTTTGATGTCGTACCGATCCACTTTATAAAAAATATAGCTCCGGTGCAGCGCCCGCAGATAATTGTCCACTGTGTTGACTGAGATTTTTCTCCCGCTTGAATTGATGGTATCACTGATCTTTTTGGTTGAAACCGGACTGCCGATATTGCTGCACAGAAATTTTACAATGCTTTCCAGAAGAGATATGTCAGTGATCCCTTCGCGGGAGGCTACATCTTTAACCAATATCGTATTATAAATACCATCGATATAAGTCCGTACAAGTGCATCGTCTTTTTGAAGTACAGCCACATATGGAAAAGAACCATATCGCAGGTAATCATTAAATCCTGATTTCTTATTTGTATTGCCTGTAAAAGTCATATATTCTTTGAACGATAACGGCAGCATCGGGATTTCGATATATCGGCCGGAAAGCAATGTCGCAAGCTCGCCGGACAGCATATTGGCATTGGAGCCGGTTATATAAACGTCTACGTTCTTTTTAATGAAGAGGCTGTCAACAGCTTTCTCAAACTGCCTGCACTGCTGTACCTCGTCGATAAAAACATATGTGTATTTATCTTTCAACAGCCGTTCGCAGATATAGCTATAAAGCGATTTATAATTAAGTAAATTCTCGTTTTCGATCGCTTCCAGATTGATGTTTATGATCTGATCATCGCTGACACCGTTTTCCTTGAGATAATCAATATATAGTGAAAACAACGTGGATTTTCCGCAGCGGCGCACGCCGGTTACCACCTTGATCAGTTGTTTTTCCTTCCATGAGATAAGCTTATCCAGATATTCTTTTCTTTGTACCATTAAATATCACCGCCTATAATTGCAGTATAATAAAAACATTTAGAATTGTCAAATTTTTTCTGTTTACAAAAAAAACTATTTGTTTTTCGATATTTTAAATTGTTGGACTGAGATATACATAATTATATCATATAATTTTTCTGCCAATTTCTTAGTACATGAAAAATAGTTGCCCAGATTAAAAATAGTACGGTTCTTTTACTTGCATTAACTCAATTGTTTTTCAATTTCCGGTAATGGCATATCGACCCTCCCATCGTCCGTCGCCGCGTGATCTGACGGTACCTTGCAAACAAACCTAAACTTACATACAAGGCGCGGGAAATATAGGACGCTGAGATAATAAAGAAGACCCTTGATGAGTACCGGGACGGCAAGCTCTATGTAGCGATAAATCTCGCATAACCGCATTCATATCCAGGGTATTCAGTCCTTTTCGTTCCATTTCGAGAATTATTAAGTAAGATTAAGCGGAATCGGTATAATACAAAAGGGATGCCCGGCGGGATCAAGCATGACTGTCCAGTCTTTCGACAACTGAACAGAAGATTCGGCGGCACCGCATGACAACGCATGCGCAACAGCTTTGTCGAGTTCATCATGTTTGATATAAAAATCAAGGTGTATCATCTGCTGTTGTTTTTCAGGCTCGGCAGGCCATACCGGGCGTCGATAATGATCGACCTGCTGAAACACCAATGGGACGCCTTCTCCGTTTTGACCGGATACGACGATCCATTCATCATCCGGTTTTTCCTTTTTCCAACCAAGCAGCTTCTGGTAAAAATCCGATAATGCATCAGAATCATCAGAATCAATAACAACCGCCCCTAATTTCATTTTAAAATTTTCCATCATTAAAACCCCGTTTTTGTGTTTTTTAGAAATTTATCCATATCTCTTCCATCAGGATGAGGAACTTGACGAAGCGGCAGCCGCGGCGCTTGCGGCAGCCACTGAAGCGCAAATAGCGGCCTGCTGGGCTATCACCAGTGATACAACACTGTTTAACGCCGCCGTTTGTATGGCAGTGATATTTGGCATATAGTCACACATAGCCAGCATGCCGGCATACATAAGACGCTGCTTTGCACCGATTCCAAACGCACCAAAGCCTTTTTGCGTCTTTAAGTAATTGTCCGCATCCATCATATCCTGTGCTATAGAATCAATATCTGTGTCCAGTAAGGAAAGAGTTCCCAAAGTGGAGAGTTCATAATTTGTGCCGTATTTATAGCCCTGGCTTTTTAAACGCTCGAATATTCCAAGTGCTTTGGCACACTTCTGTTCCGCCGGTGCCTCCCCTAAGGAGAGCACATGGCTTAACGACTGAACCGCATTTCCGGAGAAAAACGATGGTTTCAACAGGGCATAACACTTCTCCATTTCCTGTTCAATATGGACGTCATCAAGTCCTGACAACGCCAGCAAAGCGGCAAAAGCACTGTCTTCGCCTGAGGTCAGGAACGGATGAGCGTTTTTCATACGGTTGTATATCGTTTTGGTTCGTGAAACGATCCGCTCATATTCAGAAGGTTGCGCCATATCGGCTATGACAGCCGCCGCAACAGTCAGATAATCCGACGCCCAGAACAGTTCTCTGAGCTTACCATATACAAACAACATGCGGTCCATTTTATCAGCCGGATTTTCCGACAAAGACAGCATGGTAATCGTCGCCATTTTAGACGTTCCCCTAAAGCTTGAAAATAAACCGGTTTTTGCTTTTAATAATTCCCGGCTCGAGCGCATTGCCTCGATATCAGCTATTTTGTTTTGAACCGTGCACAATGCAGCGCATAAAGGATACAAGTAAGTATCTTCCCACGCGAATGAAGATTTGATCCTATCCCTGTTTTGAATAATCAATGAGCAGCGGTCTTGCAGTGCTTCCCTCATATAAATACCTCTTGTTCAGTTTTAGATTTATGTGCTGTAATAATAGTAAAACTATGGGCATTAACGGTGATTACGATATCATCAATATACACATAATAATTTTTTCCTTTTCTGATTATATTATTTGCACTTTCGATTTTCCGATTGCACCAGGTAACAACGTCCAAAGTATTTAAATTTAAATTTCTCTTAATTCGTTCAGCGCCTAATTCTGTTGTATGGATTTTATCAAGGTTAACTATTAAATCATGATCCATTGTGTATTTTTGCATAAGCTTTTCCTCCATAAAAACATATTCATTATATCACAAGAAACGCCATATTAGTAAAAGTTCTGATAGATGCGGCAGTATCAGTTTTCGTAAAGTGACTTACCAAATTCGTATGATTTTACCAAGTGGTTTGTTTTATCAATTTGAGGTTTTCCATTTGTATCTCCACACCCACCAGCAAGTATCATGCCTTTATTATGAAATCCAATGTAATTAATTAAAACAAAATTGTAATAAGATACTGCTTGTTCAAAAGTCCAAAAGAAATTATCCGCTGCTGTAATAAGTAAGGCACAGTCCTTAATGGGGTATTTTTCGTATCGGCCAAATGGTGGATTGAGGTCTTCTTCTGCAATACAGTAAAATCGTTCAATAAACGCTTTCAATTTGGATGAAAGTGTCCAAAAATATAGTGGAGATGCAAAAATAATCAGGTCGGCTTTCTTAATTTTAGGAACAAGGCCGTTAAATGCATCCTTTTGTACACAAGGCTTTTCGTAACGGCAAGCATTACAACCAATACAACCGTTTACTTCTGTTTTTAGCAGAGAAATTTTCTCGACTTTATGACCGGCTTCTTCAGCACCTTTGATGAATGCATTTACTAATTGGGCAGTATTCCCGTTCGCTCTTCCACCACCTAGAATTACTAATATATTTTTCATATTACTCCCTTCCAAACTCCGATTTAATTAATACATTATTATCTTTATGTATTAAGAAAGCCGTTTCTGCAAGATTGTTTTCAGAAACGATTTTCTGCATGGTTTCATCGGAAATTTCATTATCTAATAAACAAACTCCTGCTTGGTTGCCTTTAAAAAGTACATCTGTAAAAACATCTACTATGTAATATTTCAAGACTTCATCCCCTATAAAATAGATATTAAGTTCTGTCTTCTAATTAGTATTTTTCGCATATATACACGTATATAAATACGACGTAATTTTATAGCCTATCACTGACAGCGCATTTTTACGATAACCTGTATCAATGTTGAATTGGCAGGATGTGATTTATGTTAATCAAAGCTTAAATATATCGTCTGACTTTTTTCATGTATTGGATATACTTTTCACCAAAGTTTTTTATACACCATTGTTCTTCCGCTAAAATAATCCAATACGCTGATATTTGAAAACAGCATAGTATTAAAAGAAGTACTATAGATTTTGTAAGTAGTACACATCCTAAAAAACATACAAAATAGGCAACATACATCGGATTACGGGAAAAGCAATATAGACCGTTTTGGATTATGTCATTGCCTTTCGGTCTCGCAAGACTAACAGTTGCAAGTATGAACAGTAAAACTCCCAGCCACCATATTTTATATTGGTCATTATTCCACTTCGCTACAACAAATAATTATTCTCCCTATTTGCTGCTTGCAACGTAGCAAGCTTATATGTCGCATAACCCTCAGCGACAAGCGGCTCGCTTTTGCAAATTTCTTCGGCTTCTTCATAACTTTCTGTTTTAAGAATGACCATACCCGCAACACCGGGATAACCCTTAAACGCTCCGCATAGCTCTATTTTACCATCATCGTCAAGTTTTCTTATATTTTCAACGTGCTTTTCAACCATCGCCTTGTTCAGCTTGTTATAGATTTTAGTTTTTTCTATCATCATAACATACAACAATTTTTCCATACTTTTGTCGTCCTCCTTAAATCCAAATAGTGACCTTTACTTCGTTTCCGGCTTTCATTTCAATCTTCTCTTTTTCCTGATTTCCGCTTTGACCGGGAGCAAATAAGTATCGTTTTTCGTATCAAACCAGATTGAAGTTTTCCACTCTGTACCGCCTATTTTAGCTGTAACTTTCATCCGTCCCCAGCCTTCTTCCTGATGTTTATGATTTGCCCGTATTCCTTTTGCCAATTCTTTTGGCATGAAAAGAAAATTCCAACCACAAGCATCCTCTTCATGATACTTACAAAATTGACCAATAAACTCATATTCCATTTTTAACGCTTTGCACCCTCCACTTCGTAATCTTCGCAATCAAATCATAGGGGCCGTCACTTCGCCACCAGGGAAAATGCTGATATGTTTTATAAAGTCAGCAAAATGGATCAAATTTTCACCCTGCCAGAACGTCGGCATCTGCCATGATATTTTCTCCACCGCGTCCGGAGCGGCGGCGCGAATAGTTTCGCGTATCTTCCGTAATAGCGGCTGAACCTCGGGCGACTGCGCAGCGATGTATTCGTCTATGTTAGTCGCTTTGCTGCAAAAGTGACCTTGATTGGCATTTTCAGACTCCCGTCCGCATTTTTCACATTTCCACATAGCGTTTTCACCCCTTAGATTCCAGCGTTTATAAAACTTTTCAAGTGCTGGTTTATATAAAGCGGCGTGAGCCTGTTCATCTTCCACAACCAGATACAACATATATGTAACTTTACCGACTTGGCGGGTTAGGCGAATCGGTGGTTCTCCGGCTTTTACGGTGTTAAAATCCTTCTGCCGGTGGGTTCGCTTGATATAACGCACCTCTATCACTCCGGGCAGGAGCGGTAAAATTACGCAACCTCTTTCATCAAGGCTTCGATTTCTTCCTGCTTGTCTATTTTTGCTTCATAAATACAGATTTCATTGAATATAATATTTAGTCCTTCCAATCTCCCCAATTTTGCTTGTCAGGCGGCAACTGCCCGTTGTTGTCGGCATAATGCACCGCCAACCGATAGCAGTATAGAACACACCTGCATGACTGATTGCCCGCTCCTTGAAGTAAACAATGTTTAGTATAAATTTCCTCCGGATCTTGTCCTTTGAGTGATTCGATATCCGGATACCCCACATTGATAAGATGCTCTGCCATTTTCTTACCGATACCGGGAATTTTGATTAAGTCGGTCATAATTTCTGCCCTTCTGATTATTAACATATAGTATATTTTCCATGCTTTTGATTTTCCGTTCATATTTATCAAACTGCTAATCAATCTTTCAATATCAACACTTTCGGCGGTTTCAAGTAAAATATCCACAGTAGTAAAATGAATGATTGTATTGCGCCTTTGGCGTCTTCCAGTTCTGATAATGTATAGTTATTCATTTGAGATACCTGCCAATTTTGTTATAGCTTCATCCTCGGTTGCAATAAAAAATATGTGACTACCGTTGTTGCTCTCATAAATAAAATCCCGCAGAGGCTTGCTTGTATATCCCGAATAGTCACCGATGATTGCCAGTTTAAAATGGTAGTTTACAAATTTTTGCAATAACTCTCCAGCAATACCTGTGGATAAAATAAAGAAATCCTCTTTAACTGCTGATTTGGATATTGCGATTCGGTCGCAATCGGATTCATATCGCACGGTAGCCATCAAATCGAGGGCTGACCCAACGTCACTTATTATGATTTCACCTTCACCGCTTTGAACAACAGCAATTTCCACACCGTTTTGGTTTATGCGTTTTATAGTCATAAAATCTCGTTAACTCCTTAATATTTTCTCTATCGTTTTACCCTTAGCAAGTTCGTCCACCAGCTTATCAAACCAGCGTATCTTCTGCATTAGCGGATTGTCGATTTCCTCTACACGAATACAGCAGACAACTCCCGTAATTTTATCGGCATTCGGGTTAATTTGCGGATCGGCGGGAAAGGTCAGGCAGTAATCTATGATTTCTTGACGGGTCATATAAATGTAACCTTGCTCATATCAAGATCATGCGGTTCCTTGCCGGTTTTCACTGTTCCGACCAGAATCGCTATGACGAAATCGAAGCCGTCCGGAAATTTCATACGCTTTTTCAACTCGTTACCACGCGAACCGGAAAGAGGAATCCCCGCCATTCCGCAGATAACGCTGCCGAGACCCAGCGAATGTGCGGCAAGCGCGACGTTTTGACTAAGGATGCCGCAGTCCATTGCCGCATAATTTGAGCTGTCAGATGCCACCATCACCATACAGGGCGCGTTGTAAAACATCTTCCCGCCACGCGCCATCATCCGTTCATAGACAGACTTGTCCCCGGCAGCGCTTAGGATATTCATTCCCTCGGTGTCCAGTTCGTCAATAAACGTTTTATCGGTAATAATGATAACATGCCACGGCTGGCGATTCATAGCGCTGGGCGACGCAAGCGCCGCATTGGTAATCAATTTAATTTGCTCGTTCGTGAGCGGGTTATCTGCGAAATCCCGGCAGGAAAAACGCTCCATAATGGTTTTTAAAATTTCGTTCATTGTGGCAGACTCCTTTTTAAGCTACAATATCGATTTCTCGGTCCATACCAGTTCTATCATCAATATAATATCTATTATTCATTACATGCCAATCATGCTGTTTCAATATTCTATAATCCAATCGTTCTTCAATCCCATCCAGCCAAATCTCAGTAGAGCGGCTGTACATCTACAGCTATTCTTAGTATATCGGATCTTTGCAAAAGAAAAGTAAGAGTTTTTATAGTTACCATTTTGTTTATGACCAACTTTCCCCGATATAATGGGGGTATCTGCAAAAATCAGACACCCCCATTATACCACACCGCTCTATATATTTATAAAAATCTTTTGAAAAATATCCTGGTGCTTAATTTTAGCACTGTCTTGACAAATTGTTACTGCAAAATTTTCTTGCTATAATAAGTTTAAAACAGTATTTATTTTAAAGAAAAGGTATCACTATGCGGACTGAAAAAGAAATGATGAATTCAATCTTAGGTATAGCAAAATCTGACGAGCGGATCCGTGCAGTCAGCATAGACGGATCGCGTGCAGATCCCGCGGCTGCCAAAGATCAATACCAGGATTACGATATTGATTATTTTGTCACAGACGTTAATTCCTTTTTATCGGACAGAACCTGGATTTCTGAATTTGGGACGCCGCTTATCATTCATGAACCGGATTGGAATGATAATATGACAGGATGGTTTTCTGAAGTTCCGCATGATTTTTCAAAGAGCTATACCTAGCTAATGTTGTTTGATGACGGAAACCGAATTGATTTAAGAATTATCTCGGTAAATGAAAAATCTCTTTTTGAAGCAGATGGCGAGCCAACTATAACATTATTGGACAAAGACGGTCTGTTGCCTGTTTATGGGTTTGGGGAAAGCTGCTGTACTGGAAGCTATAAGCCGCTGCGGTAATTTAGGTGCTAAACAAGCGTTGGTAGGATCCGATCAACAATTTTACTTCAACATTGGATTTTACCCGGTTCATACTATGACACATTGGGAGTTGATGGCATAAATCAACAGAATCGATCCAAAATAATATAATATCAATCCTGATTTTGTTTTTAGTATTCTTCATATAGATAAATCCGCTGCCCGTTATTATTTTTCAATCCACGAATTAACGCATTGACAGCCTGATTATAGTATTTGGGCAAGTCATATATTTTTTTCAAAACAATTGCTTATTCCGGCATATAAATCATTCTGCTCAAAAATCATATAAAGTTTAATTATGGGCTCTATCTCTAGCACCGTGTGATCGGAGCTAAATAAGCCCACTATGTAATTTGAATATATGACATATTTGAATTCAGGCCGCGTCTGCTTGAATATATCCCTAAAATACATAAGTTTGGTATATGTAGGGTCACTTTTACTAATATCTACAACCGTTAAACGGAGAATACCCTTTAGTCCAGAATAAATACTCTCTATATGGGATATAATGTTTGTTTCTTCAATATTACCCTCTATCAGTTGACTTATTAAAGTTTCCAAATATACCTGGCATAGTTTTGATAAAACTCACTCGAGCAAAATTCTTTGTTAAGGATATCGCAAACGGTTTTAAAAAGTTTCAGGGCATCGTCCTCAAACGGTTCATTGCATGCCACCATGCAAGCGTAGCCCACCTGCATATTATTATTGGTAAAGAGCTTTCCGAAAATTCTATTATATTTTAATTTGTCACTATACAAGATAATAATTTTTTTCACATCCGCCGCTCTTTCAGAAAAGAATTCATCCCTACAAAACAATAATCTGTCATGACCGACCATTCCTGTTGTTTCAGATTCGTTCCAAATAGGATCGTCAGTGACAATATTTTCATTATAGGCTATTACTTTATACTCCATGTCATATGTTAATATGGGGTTACCCAATATTCTGTAAGCTTCGCTTAAAATATATTGTATTCCTTTTCCGTTTTTAATTGCTTTTATCTGTTCTGTCTTATTGTTTAAGTCTCGCATATTATAATAAAACCTCCTTATCTATAACTATAATTATGTGATTTTATATAATTTATACCGTTTTTCATTGATTTAAGTAGTTCCATAAGAATATCTTCCCTTTTTTATTCAATACGGCTTCTTTCCGTTGAAGATGTTTATACAGAGCTTTCCAGTGTCTGGTTTTCGACCGTACATCCTATATTTTCATTGTCGTAACCATCGCTCCAATATCAGGCAGCGACACTAAAAACGGTCAATACACTTGGATAAAATTAAAAAATCAAGATCAGAACGCTGCTTTATCATGTTCCACGCTTCAACCCGCCACTCGTCGGCTTCGGGAATAAAAAGTCGGTGGCAAAGTAATTAGCAACGATTTTGCCTCCGAGTATTTTATATTCACCATTGGATGTTTTGGCTATAGTCTGCATAATATTAAATGTGATATGTAATTTATCCATCCGTTTGTCTCTTAAAGTTAAAACAAAACACATATAAGGATAAAATCATTTTTTTAATATTTGACCCTTATATGTTTCGTATATATTAGTACAAAATGCTGTTTTTTATTGATTCTACTGAGAAAACATAAGGGTAAATTCAATCTTTGATACGTTAACCCTTATGCCAGAACTTAAATTGTAATCGATAGTATGAAGTCGGGCTCACACATTAATAACTTCCACTGTTCATAGATTGTTTTTCAGCAAAAAAATTGCTGCACCCAAGCGTTAGTGAAGCCCTTGAAGCGTATTTCAGGCACATTGCTATTCTCCATCGTTTTTCACCTCGCTTGGTTCAGTTTCGTACTTCGCTTTGATACGGCGCTCAATATCTTCTGCTGTTGGGAGTGTGTCAGCAAATTGCTCCGGCACAAAATCAGAGAGTTTATACTCGCTTACTCCGATAGGTTTGTTTATATCGCGCAAGGCATATCCAGTGGTGATTTTATCGTGTTCGGCACACAATAAAATCCCGATGGTAGGGTTATCATGTTCTCTTCGCAAAATATCATCTACTGCTGACAAGTAGAAATTCAGTTTACCAGCGTGTTCGGGCTTAAATTCAGCATTTTTTATTTCAATCACAACAAAACAACTCAATTTGAAGTTGTAGAAGAGTAAGTCAATATAATAATCCTTTTGGCTGATCTCTATATGGTATTGATTACTAACAAACGCGAAGCCGGTACCAAACTCCATTATGGTTTTAGCTATATTCGCAACAAGTTCCTGTTCAATTTCACGTTCGATAATACCCTCTCTTGCTTCAATAAAATCGAAAACATATGGGTTTTTAATGTTTCCTGTGCGAGTTCGCTTTGCGGTGAGGGTAGCGTATTCTCAAAATTTGTTGCTTTGTCAGCAATGGTTTGCCGTTCATAGAGTTTAATGCCAATTTGATGTAATAGTACATTTCATGACCAACCGTTTTCCAAAGTTTTATTTGCATACCAAATATACTGCGGTATGCTTGTAGAAACCTTATCAATAAGCAGTTGCAAGTGATACCAGGTTAATTGTGCAAGCAGTTCTTGCACAATTTCGATTTCAGGGAATAACTCCGCGAATTTACGCATATATTTCAAGTTTCGCACGGAGTAGCCTGTTGAATTTGGAAATTCCAATTTAATGTCACAAGCAAACGTCTACGATTTTCCGTATATCTGTTAACTGTAAGTTATTTTGGTTCTTTTGCTTTTCACACCAATAGCCAAACATGAGGCAACACCACCTTTCGGATAAGATACGTTAAAACAAATACCGTTCTCGCCGATTTTTGGGGTCTTTTGAAAATGTTAAGTGTTTTGGGGGAATGTTAACAGAATGTTTACAAATTTTATGATAGTTTTTAGTGACTGCACCATGAAATAATTCAAGCGTTTTGAAATCTTTTTCAAGCATAAAACGTATATATTCTTCTGTTCGTTCTCTGGTCCATACATTGTCGCCGGTATACGTATGAACTCTGTTATCTGACATAATTACAACTTTTTTATCATGTATCACAGGACGCATCATTCAATGAATACAAACCGTCCCGATAAACAGATACAGAATTCCTTGTTCTCTTTGCATGATACAAAGCTTTATCAGCCTTATTGATAACATCGTCAGCCGTTTGTCCAATTTCCAGAAAAGTAATACCGATACTAATAGTGATATGAATTCCTTTATTTTGTTCCATATTGAATATCGATGTATTTTCAACTGCTTTCCTTATACGCTCCACAACGCCGGATGCGGCTTCCGCCGAAAGGCCGGGGAGTATGCCAACAAATTCTTCTCCCCCGTAACGGGCAAAGGTATCAGTTTTGCGGAGGGTGAGGGAGATTGTTCTGGTTACGCTTTCAAGCACAATATCGCCAAACGGGTGTCCGTAGGTATCGTTGACCACCTTAAAATGATCCAGATCAGCCATGAAAACCGTAACCGGGATTCCCGTTTTCTTTGTTTCTTTTATCTGTGCTTTTAAAATCCGCATAAAAAACGATTTATTATAAGCCCCTGTCAAGCTGTCTATGGCAATCATACGCTCCATGCGTCCGGAGGAGACAAAAAGAAGTGAGGCAACCACCAGCAGAAGAATACCTATACTTCCTATAATGGTATATAACTGATATCGCAGAATTTCGTTATATTGGTCAATGGAAACATCAACACCAACGATGCCGATAAACTCGCCGGTTTCCTTGTCGAAAATCGGGGCGTAGGCGGACATGAGAGTGTCCCAAACGGTCGTGACAAAATCACCGGCATACGGGGCCTGTGTTTCATATGAAATACGTCTCGTTTCCGTCAGCGGTTCCACCGATCCGGGAGGGGAAAAAGTCTCCGTATTCTCTAATTCGCCATCCATCACATACATCATTTCCGTTTCCGATACTTTGACCTCTGTGTATAAAAAAGCGATATTGTCTTTGTTTCCGAAACGGATTTTTTCCATATCCGATTTGAGTGTTTTGTAGAAATCGCTGTCTGTATCCAGCGTGTCAATAAATTCCCGGTATCCGGCAGTATCCCGTTCGATCAGGGTTGCCGTGGCAATGGCGATTCCCATACATTTATTTATGAGTTGCTTTTTTACGGTCTGTGCAGCCGCCCGGTAAATGAAAATACTTGCTATTGACATGAATAATAAAAAGAGCACAAAAATTAAAATAAACGATTTGGTAATGATAGAGCGTCGGCTCACCATGCAGTTTCTTCCTTTCCTGCCCGCAGTCAGAATCAACATCCTTTTAATTGATTTGTATGACAATCTTTGTATTCTTGGTCATTGAATCCGACATACAGGTAATATTTGCAGCATTTCACGGCATATTTATGTTATAATAATTTCCGTCAAACGTAAACCCGTTGGCCAGCAGCGATTGGCAGGATGCCTCGTTTCTTTTATCCGGTTGAACGATGACTTTCTTTGCTCCCAAGCCGCGCACAATTTTAAGCAACATTGAAATCATTTTTTTACCGAAGCCGTGCCGGAGATATTCAGGCTCGCCGATGAGATAATCAATGCTGAAAAATACTCCCGGTGCAGGTATTGCAAAGCCCCAATCCTCGTACTGCGTTTTACATCAAAACAATCGTAGTATTGGCAAAATCCGACGGGCTTGCCGTCTACCTCGGCGATCAGGTGAGTAAGGAACGAAAATTCGCCGTGCCGGTTGTGGATCTCCTTGCAGCCAATCCTCCGGATGTTCATACCAGGGCGCAATATGTTCAGCGTGAAGCCAACGCTCCATAAGAGGAACATCGTTGTCGTACAAGAGCCGCAATGTTAGCTCTCCCTGGAAATTTGACCTCATAAACTCTCTGTGGAACGCTTCATATCCCGCGTCGTCGTTTTCCGCTGCGTCAAACTCGGGCGCCCAGCCGTGATACACCCCGCCGCCGGCAAGATAGCCTGGTACAAGCTCGTAAACCATAAAAGCATCGGTTGCGGAGCCGTCTGCAAGAACAAGATCATATTCGCTCGCCCGCTTGAACCCAAGCTTCGGGTAATAATCCGGTACACCCACGATCAAAACCGTTTTAAAACCCATTTCCTGCGCTTTTTCCATACTGTGCCGTACTAAAGCGGAGCCGATACCCTGCCGATGGTATTTCGGCAAAACCGAAAGCGGACCGAAGGTAACCGTGTCCGCTTCCGAATCGTCCGGACGTTTAAATTTGCTTTTAGTATACAGGATATGCCCGACAATCTTACCTTCCAACTCTGCTGCAAAGCAAAGCTCCGGGATAACATGCGGGGATTCCTGCAATAAATGAACAAGGAAATGTTCGTCCATTCGCCGCCGGCCGGGAAAGTCAAGGGTCAGAAAAGCCTCATATGTAAGCCGCAGAATAGCGTCGTAATCATCAGGACGCTCATTGCGGATAGTGATTCCCAATGGATTTTTACTCATAAAATTTTATTCGCTCTCCCATCATTAAATTACAGATATAGTATAACTCTTTTTTCGGCATAAAACAATGGATATTATACATTACTTCAATTTGGATTTCGGGATAAATTCTTATACCTTAACTTTTAAATTATTCAAGTCATGCATAAAGTATTGCTAAAGGTCTATTTTTGTAGTAAATTTGTAAATATAAAATTAACTTTTGAAAATATTGGAGGACTACGACCTTGAACGAATTAAAAGAACTATTTGAAAATATGACCGTTGACAGTTTATCGAATATATTAAAAGCACTTAGTATTAAAGCGACCGGTAAGATCAAAGCGGATAAAATACAGATATTGATTAATTATTATTCGGACAAAGAGTGTATAAGAAAAATATGGGAAAGTCTGGACGCATACGAAAAGGAATTATTGACTTGTATCGTGCAAAGTGACTATCATCCGTATGATGACGATTTAGCTAAGATAGCGAAAAAATACTCGGTAAATTTTAATTCTCGTTCATACTATTATAGAAGGAATAAATACTTTAGAGAAAACTCGAGACTTAACGCAATCATTATTGAAGGGCAAACACCAAAGTCTATACGTTTAGAGTTAGCAAATCTTATACCCAAATATAAAGCAGAATTTAAAATAGTGAAAAATGTTAATACAGATGACTACGAAGGCCGGATTACAGAACGTGCCAACAGATATAGTGACTTTGATATGTTAATTAAATTTGTAAACAACCAAAATGTATCCGCAACAAAAGCAGGCGGATTAATGAATAAGAGCAGCTTAATTAAATTTCATAAAATTGCCGGCTATGAAGATATATTTCAAAACGATATTTTTGAAATAAGTGAAATCAGAAAAAGCAGCGATACAACAGTAAGTTATGGCATAATGCAGCTTTTGCTTGCCGCAGACATTTTGGAAATTCATAAAGAAAAGTTTAAGTTGAGTACAAATGCGCCTTATTTTATAGGGCTTGATATGGTACAAAAAGCAAAATTCTTATTTGATAAATACATGAAGAGCAGAAACACGATAGATGAGTGCCGGAGCATTACCGCAAACAAACTTTCTTTCAGCAAAACACGCTATGACCTGACAAGTTCTCGCCAGGCAGTAATCGATGTGCTTAAAATATGCCCAATGGAAAATTGGATTGATGCAAGTGAATTTAAGAAACAAATAAGGAAAATCAGCTATAATTTTTTGCGGTCTGTAGTGAATGATGTGGATATACGTGACGACTACTACAAACAATATTATAATTCACCTTCGTGGGACGAATTTGAGTTTTACTTTATTGATGTTATGTTGATGGAGTATTTGGCTGTTCTTGGTGCGGTGGACGTTGTTACTGTCAATAATACCGATGATTATGGCACACGTACATTTCCGGTTGTAGAATACTTCAAAGTAAACGAGCTGGGAATGTTTTTATTTGGAATAATCAGCGAATACAAACTAAGTCAGAAATCAACTTCAACAGATGAAAAAGGTTTTGTTGTTCAGCCTAATTTTGACATTATCGTTTCTAACGGATCACAGAGAATGACTCACGAAATCTATTTTGAAAGATTTCTAACAAAAACCACCGACGATGCTGAAGTAAGCGTGTTTAAATTAGAGTTTTCCGGTATTGTAAAAGCGCTTGAAATAGGAATTAAAATTCAAGAAATTTACGACTATTTACAAGGCTGTTCAACTATGCCAATTCCTGAAAATATTATTAGTACACTTAAGGATTGGGACGCCCAAAGCAGCAGAATACGGATACGGACGGTTACTATAGTGGAGACGGATGATAATTTTCTTTTTGAGGAAATAAAAAATTACAGGGGAATGAAAGAAAATATGCTTGGGGAGATAAAAAATGCCGTAGTGATTATGCCGCAAAAATCTCAGAAAGTTAAAAAGCTTATTGAGAAGAACAATCGGTTTTGTATTTTGCATGAATAGGAGAAGTGTATGAATATTAACCTGTTTGCACCGTTAATCGTACAAAGCGATATGTCGGTATTATTAGAAGTTATGAATCCGGATTTTGAAAATGCAAGAGATGCCATTTCGGTTTTTGCCGAGTTGGAAAAAAGCCCTGAATATATGCATACGTATAAAATTACTCCACTCTCCTTATGGAATGCCGCCTCAAGTAGTTTCGACGCAGAGCAGGTTGTGACAGCACTGCAGCAATACGCAAAACATGAGATTCCGCAAAATGTTATTAAGCAAATATCCGATTTCAGCAACAGATATGGTAAGGTCAAGCTTATTAATGAAGGTAACTTGCTTTTTCTCCAATGCGATGATGAGTATATTATGAAAGAAATCAGAACAACGAAAGAAATTATGGCATTTTCCCTGGGAGGTCATGAAGAAAAAAGATTACCGGTAGCTCCGATATTTCGGGGTCATATTAAGCAGGAGTTGATGAAACTGGGTTATCCTACCGAAGATTTAGCAGGGTATGACGAAGCAGCGGCGTTTAATTCAGCATTGAAAAATATTTCATCAAACAAACAGAAGCTTGAATTGCGATATTATCAAATACAAGCAAGAGATGCATTTTATGCGGGAGGCAGCGTAAGCGGAGGAAGCGGGGTAATTGTTTTACCCTGCGGCGCCGGAAAAACTATAGTTGCCATGGCAGTTATGGAAAAAATCAATACGGAAACGCTTATACTTACCACAGGTATTACTGCGTTAAGACAATGGAAAAACGAACTTTTGGACAAAACAAGTATTTCAGAGGAAGATATCGGAGAGTACAGCGGAGAAATAAAGGAAATCAGACCGATAACGATTACTACTTACCAAATATTAACCCAAAGAAAAGATAAAGACAGCCCATTTATACATTTTGAAATTTTCAACAAACGCAATTGGGGATTGATTATTTACGACGAGGTTCATACACTCCCCGCTCCTGTGTTCAGGGTAACATCTGAAATACAATCAAAGAGAAGGCTTGGCCTTACCGCTACGCTTATACGCGAAGACGGGCTCGAGAAAGATGTGTTTTCATTAATTGGACCAAAAAAATATGATATGCCCTGGAAAACACTGGAGAAGAACGGGTTCATTGCAACTGCCAGCTGTGTGGAGGTTAGGGTTCCGCTGCATTCCGATATAAAAATGGAGTATTCATGCGCGAATGGGCGAAACAAATTTAGAATTGCATCAGAGAACAAATGAAGCTAATTGCTTTAAAAAGCATACTGAAAAAACACATGGGTGATAATATTTTGATTATCGGTCAGTATATTGATCAATTAAAAATAATCTGCATGGAAACAGGCGCTCCGATTATCACGGGCTCAACCAAAAACATTGAAAGAGATAAGCTGTATGCCAGATTCAGAGCAGGTGAGATTAAGATACTTATTGTATCTAAAATAGCAAATTTTGCGATTGATTTACCGGATGCTAATGTAGCTATAGAAGTTTCCGGGACTTTTGGTTCAAGACAAGAAGAAGCCCAACGGCTTGGCCGGGTATTGAGACCGAAACCTTTTGATAACCATGCGTGGTTTTATACAATTGTGACTCACGATACAAAAGAACAGGAATTTGCCGTAAAGCGGCAGCTTTTTTTAACCGAACAGGGCTATCAGTATAATATAACTTCATATGAAGATTATTTATAGTTTGCAAAACGCAAGTAAATTTTAAATATTAAAATAATCTTTGTACGCATTTTATTACAAATACATAAAGTTTGTTATCCAACCGGATTACCCAAAATACATCTCTGAACATAGAGCTGACTTTGGGTAATAAATTTTCTTTTTAAGGATTTTTTAATAATTTCCCTGCGATAATATGCTTATATAATATGTTTATACAATCCAAAAAGGAGGTAAAGAATGTTTTTTAACATACTGAAAAAAGACCTGAAACGCAAGAAATCCATGAATATAATCCTGTTTGTCTTTATCACGCTCTGCGCGACATTCATGGCAAGCAGTGTCAGCAACCTGGTGACAGTGTTCAGCGCGATTGACTATTTTGGGAAAAGGACCAACGTTTCGGACTATTTTATTTTTATGGGCAACGAAAACAGCGGCGAATTTGAGGCATGGCTTACGTCAAACAATCACGTCTCTGACAATCAAAAAGACGTGGGGATTCTTGTAAATCCCGATAACCTGAAACTTTCAAATGGCAAATACGAGACAACGGGAACGACAACGATAAGTAAAATTCCCGAAAAGTACAATCTTGTGCTTGACAGGGACAACGAACCGCTTATCTCACTTAAAAGCGGTGAAATGGCTATGTCAAATTACGACGCCGGCCGCTCAGGTGTAAGCCCGGGCGACGAAGTTACCGTAACCATCGGAGACCGGGAGAAAACATTTAAAATCGCTTATCTGGTAAAGGACATGGTATTCGGCTCCCAATACATGGACGGAAACAGATTCCTTGTAAGCGGCGGCGATTACGATTTCTTTTTAAATGCCGGTACGGTATCCCTCTGCAATACGTATTCCATTATATCAGACAATACGGCGGCATTTGAGAAAGACCTGAACAGGCAAAGCT
>JALQSN010000725.1:0-25152 GCA_023690525.1 Holotrichia oblita | reverse complement strand
AAAACATGGTCTGGATTGGCAGGACTAAAGAGAATAGTAAATTTCATTTCGTTTTTCTTCTCAAACATGATTTCATCACTCCTTTGAGCTGGCGGCGTAAAAGCACTTTGTAACCTTCCACATTCGCCTTTATATTTTCAATGAAAATCATGTTTTTAACCTTGCCGGACTGTTCAATGAAGTTTTTCAAGAGGCTTGCCCGCCGCCAACGAACACAAACATATTGCTTGATAAGTCAATTTTCCGTTCACGAAGCCTGCCGAGCATATCGTTTGTAAACGCTTGTGCTTCCGAATAAACCATGTCCTGAACTTTCTTCTCAATGACTATCTCCGGCTTTTTTATTATTTGAAGCAAGGTCATACACCGGGCTGTTAGCCGAATTATAATTACGAATAACTGCGTCAATATCCGTTTCAGTCAAGGTTACGTCCATTGATGAATTAACCTTTGAAATAATATGGTTATACATCGTGATAACGCCGTCCTCCAGCGAATCCACCATTGACAAGTCGGGCAAGCCGTTGTTTATGTAGATGTAATCCAGTGTATAACCGCCTATATCCGTTACAAAAACATTTGAATATTTCATAATACGGGCATACTCGGACATAGCGGCGGCGTAAGCCTGTGGATAGGAAACCACGTTAGTAATATTCAAGGATATACGCTTATCCCTGTACATAAAATCCGCTTTTCCATCGTTTTGCTTGAAATAACGCTCAAACTTTTTGTAATGCCGGCCATAATGAGCGGGCGGCAAGCCTGTTAGAAGTGTAATATCCGTTGTTCTGCCGTCCGAAGTAGCGTCCAGCATGTCCATTTCCATAGCGATTAGGGTTAGAATATAAAACCTGTTGTCAATCGTTTTATCCCTTAAATACGGGATTCGTTTATTGGAAAGTGTGTAGTAACGGTCATTGTAAAAAATGGTGTTGGCTTTGATTGGCGGTACACTTTCACTTTCCAACAATCCCGCCGTAAATACATGGGAAGATGTTTTCATCATCTTATTCCCGTGATCCACTGAAATAATCATAAAATCAATCCTTTCGTTTAGTTTGCGTATATATACGTTTTGACTAAACCGTTTTTCAACCGCTCTTTTCTTGCTTTGTAACTATTCAACCCCAAGAGTAAGTGAAAGGGAAAGAAGTGTAGACATAAACAAAAGCGGAGGAAGAAATCGCAATAAGACGTAGGGAATCAAAAGTGTTTACTAGAGTTTCTACTGATTTTTGTGGTATAATCTACCTGATGGAGAAAAGCATAAACTCAGCGCCTGTGTGGGGGTGATTCCATGTCGGGTAATTACGCTCAAAGCCTGTTTAATCAATTGGAAGAAGCCCTATTAAAGATTGATCTTTTGGTGGAAGAAAATAAAGCACTCAAAAAAGAATCGCTGCCGTAGAAGAAGAGAGAAGGAAAGAAATTAGCGTTTTAAACGCAAAAATAGTTAATCTTGAAAAAGAAAATCAGAAGTTAAAGGATGCTATCAATAAAGATAGCCATAATTCCAGTAAGCCGCCTTCCAGCGATGGCTTTAAGAAAATACACAACAACACGAGGCGGCAAACCGGCAGGCCTGTGGGCGGTCAAAAGGGACACAAGGGTAAGACGCCCGTACTGTATAAAAATCCAGGGCAAATTATAAACCATAAGAAAGAATTCTGCGAATGCGGGGGTCATGTGAAATATATCGAGGCCTACAAAGCAAAGCAAAAGATAGATGTGAATATATCAACAAACATTGAGGAGCATAGAGTTTTTGTGGGGCAATGCGAGGATTGTCACAAGAAAGTGATAAATAAGTTTCCGGTAGGATTAATGGATATCATTACTTACGGTGACTGCCTCAAGAGCTTATCCGTGCTGCTTTCAGCGGAGGGCGTGGTATCCATAAACAGGATTAGACAAATGATAAGGGAATTGACCGCTGGGGGAATCAAACTTTCCGAAGGAACAATTGCGAAATGGAATGGAGAACTTGCTGGTAGGTTGGATCCAGTTATTGTTGACATAAAGAAACATTTAATGGTGAGTCCTGTATTACATAAGGACGAAACAGGCATCCGGGTAGGCAAGAGAACTAAATGGCTGCACGTGTTAAGCAACGAGACTCATACGTTATATCATTCCCATCAGAAAAGAGGAAATGATGCAGACAAAGAGATGGACATACTGCCATCATACAGTGGTGTGTTGGTACATGATCATATAAAAGGGTTGTATAGCTTCCATTGTCAACATGCGGAATGCAACGCCCATATATTACGGTATCTGAAAGCGGTGACAGAGAACAATAAACGGGAATGGGCAGAAGAAATGATAACATTTTTGTATCCGCCAACAACAGGAAGAAAGAAGCGCAAGCGCAGTCCATAGCAGCGTTCAGTACGGAGGATGTAAAAGGATATCAAGATAGATATGAAAAAATTCTGGCAAAAGGACAACAGGAATTTCTGAGCACAGAGGAAAAAGATTATAATGGAGAAGATATGAAGCTTCTGCGGCGGCTGAAAGAATATAAAATGGAACATCTTATGTTTATAGTTGATTTCCGTGTACCGTTTGACAACAATCAGGCGGAACGGGATTTGAGGATGATCAAAACGAAGACAAAAGTCTCAGGCTGCTTCCGAGGGCTGTCCGGAGGAGTGATATTCGCAAAAATCAAGAGCTATACGGCTACTTTAAGAAAGAACGACCGAAATATATACGAGGGCATCAAATCCGCTTTCCGCTGCGAACCTGTTCTCTGCCGAAGCTGCTTTTGATGCCCTCTTTTTTTGGTGGGCTGAATAGTTACTGATTTTTGCTCGTAGTAAACTTTGAATGCCGGGCTTCGTCTGCTTACTTGGGATACAAAGGCGCACAGGAAGCGTATGTAGTCTAATTAATTACACTATCCATTTATTTTACGCTTCAATATGCTAAACGATCATTTTCTTCAACGTTTTTTCTAACTATTGATTCTCTACTGGTTCATATAAAAGATTTAAAGCTCCAAGCCCAGAGATGGCCACTTGCCATTGTCCTTCTGCACTGACAAGCCAATTAGCGATTTTTCTTGCCGGATGATCTTCCGGCGTGTCCTTTCGTATGACAGCGTAATAATTTGTAGCTAAAGGATATTCTTTTGACAATATTGTCTCTGGTGAAGGAGCGATACCGTTATATGCAAGAGGTTTGATATAAATTTCCCCCATTACGGACTCAGCCATGTTTATATAATAATACATTGTATATCCTATAGCGTAAGCATCTTTTTCGTTTTCATGGGCAAAATGCCCATATTCTTCAACCATTTGCAGCATCCCGTTCATATCTCGCTCCATAAAGTTTTCTTCAATTTCAGGAGCAATTTGCCTTCCTCCAGAATTAGATTTTCCATCTGTGCTTGTGAACCGGCATCAGCGTTCCGGCAGATTGGCACAATGCGTCCGTCAATTCCTCCAAGCTGAGACCAGTTGTTAATTGTCATGGAAGAGTATACCTCTTGCACTTGCTCTTTTGATATATTTTGTGCCGGATTATCTTTATGCGTAATGAATACCAGTGCTTCTGCGCCAATGGGGATATATTCCAGCTCAATTCCTGAATCTTCAACTTTGTGCGTAATTTCTTGCGATGGGTCAGGAACCAATATTAAGTCAACATCTCCCGCGATGAGCAATTCATAAGACACCATTGTTTTTGAAGCTTGCTGTGGAAATCCGCGCAACTCACCCATGTCGTTAGAGGCAGCTTTGAACATACTCCTATAAACTGCCTGTACCAACGGTAGTGTAGATGTCGATCCATCAATCCTCGGATAATTTTCCTTTGTTATGCCGATAGCTTCGGCCTCAATAGTGGGTACAACTTCAAGCGGTACATTTGACTCGCTTGTGACCTCCGGTTCAATCTTTTTTTGCTGAGTTGTCGTTTGTTCAGATGGGGGAACGGTTTGTGTTTGTGATTGTGTATTATTGTGCGTACATCCTTGCATAACAAGCATAATCAAAACAATACATAAAATGATAGGTTTTTTCAAATTGGTAAGCTCCTTAATGACAGATATAAAACACTCTAAATTACTTGATTTCCTATTGTCTAACGTAGTTAATAATTCTTTGCCATCAATAAATATTCCTATCTCAACATTCTATTAGTTCGGCATAAAAAAATAAATATATTTGGCGTGAACAACGCTTTTTTTGCTGCGAAATATTTCAGCTACGACATATGGCATGGATTATACTAAATCGGTAAGGTTACGCCTACTATAGACAAAGCGCCGGACTTCCATCACATCGTCAATGACAACATAAAAAACCGTATAGTTTTTCACACGAATACGGTAATAGGGATATTTACGATCCCTGTTTGAATGGTACGGCTCAAAGGCCAACGGCGAATCCAACCGCTTCAATATAGCTTTTTCTGTTTCTTCAACAAGCCGATCTGCGCCGCCGTAGGATTTTGGAGCGTCACCGCTATGTAATCCCTAACAGCGGTCAAGTCCTGTTCAAAAAGAGGTAAATACCGCAATTTATATTGCTTACTCATTATTTTTACCTCTAAGTTTTGAAAAGACTTCCTCATGTGTATATCGAATATCGCTGCTCGCGGCCGCGCGGTCAGCTTCGTCTAATTTTATTTCTATATCGTCGGTTAACTCTGCGTACTTTTCAAGGCTCATAACAACCATAGCGCCATAACCGTTTTTCGTCAGGTAAACAGGCTCTCCGTTTTGTACTGCGCCCTCTATCTCAGGGAATTTATTTCTTAAATCCGATACGGGTCTAATCTGAATCATAATTTGTACGGACAAACATTAAGCCTTACGGCGTTTTTGTCCTCTACGCTCCTTTCGCTTGATTTATTATCTCAATTTTATCTTAATTTTATCAAAACGTCAAGGCGATTATCCTTTTATAGATGATTTCTGTATTCGCAAAAAAAGTGCGGTTAAAGGGGAATGAATTATTTTCCTCTCTAACCGCCGTTCATTGTTCGTCAAAGTATACCCCTGCTGTTCAGTTCCCTGTTCTTTTTACATGAGCCGCATATCTCTTTGCTTGTCGCCATACGTCTGCCGCAAGCTTCGCAAGTATGCGTGCAAATGTTGAACGGACAAGCCGGGGTAAAGCTCCACCAACGTATATGATTTCCGTTAATTTTGTAGGGCTTGCCTTTTGCGTCGCACATTTCGATGTGTAAGCAATAATAGCCGTTCTTTTTCATCCGCAGTTTATTTTTCCTTTTGGTTATAGGATTTTTATACTCAATATCCGTTGAACACCATGTATTAGGATTGCGTCGGCAATATTCACAGGTGCGACAATGAGGTTTTATTCCAAGCTTATAATGTTCTTCTGCGGTCAATTACGCTCACGCTCCCATCTTCTCAAATTCTCTGGCCGGTATTGATATATCGCCACCAAACAATCCCTTGATACTGTTCCAAACACCCGCTAAAGCCTTGTCTATATCATAGAAAGGGATTTTAAGCTGTTTTGAAATAGCCTGATTGGAATAACCTGAAAGCCGCATTTGAATGAGCTTCCATTGGTTTTCGTTCAGCAGCGAATATACTTCAAGCCATAACTGTTTATCATCCAAATCCTGCGCCGGATTATCAGCCGCCGCTAATGTGTCCAATAACGAAAATCCGTTTCTACTGGATAAATCGGCGTCAAGGCTCAATACGTCAGCTTTGCGCTTCGCTCTGTTCGCATATCTGCGGTAACTCAGCAAATCCGCGTCCATAGTCCTCCATGCAATCGTTGAAAAGCGATATTGATGAAGGTCTTCACGCTCGTCATAATTGACTACTGCCCGTAAATATCCCGGAACCACTATGTCATAATAAGTATCCAAGTCCAAATTGTTTCTATAAAGATACTTATATATAAGGTCATGGTGTTCAGCCGCGTATTCTTTCTGCTTTTCCGTCATTACAAAATTCTTTTTCATTATTTCACGCTCCCTTTTGATAAATAAAAAAAGCGGGTCTAAAGAAGTTCATTCTTTAAACCCGCTTTCCGGCTTGTAATACTTGGGTGTTTCCCAGTTAAATGAAGCCATTCAACGCCTTTTTGAGTTTTTCCATATTGTCCGTATATTGAGGCATGAACGGTTTACCAATGTCAAAATTATAATACTTGTAGAATACCAAGTGAAAAAGGATTCTCTCGATGTTTATTCCTTTCTCTGTGAGCTTTCGCATGATACTCCCGATTTCAAAGACGGTTGTATATTCAAACACGATGAACTCTTTGTCCTCATTGCTCATGTTTTGGTCTACCCAATCAGAAACAAGGCGTTTATTCCCTGTAATATGGCACTTATAGCGTGAGACATAGCTGTATTCAAAGCTGCCGTTTTTATCCGCAGGCGAAACACTTATCGGATAAAGCGAAAGGTGCGCGGTTTTGCGTGATTTATGCTGCATTTGCCCGATTTCAGAAAAACGCACTCATTTTTGCGCCCATAGTGTTAAGCAGAAATATAGGATAGCCAAATTCCGTTAGGAACATCGGCGTCGCATATTCTGTTAAAACGTTCTCTATTTGCCAATTTGGATCTCCGGCCTGCTTTAAGTGCTTTGAAATATTGAATATATCAAGGCTTTCAAGCATTACCGATTTTTCCACGTTACGGCAGCAATCGCCGCAGCAAGAGCATTGGAACCGGATTTCATCATCCAATCTTAACGGTATAACAGGGTAGCCATGCCCGGAAATATTCTGATTGACAGGTTTTTTCTTTTTCATCAGATCAACGCTCCTTAAAAAGAGAACTCCACAAAACGGTTATCCATTCTGCAGAGTTATTCAAAATATATGCGTTCAGGAATATCTTTACGTTATCCCTTACGCCGCGTTTTCTCTTTGGGAATTATAATAATCCTCCAGGGCTTTCCGGCCTTGCTTGATAAGACTTGCGCCCATAGCCAATTCCCATACGTTAATGTACTGCGCCACCTTACTCATTTGAAAGAAAAAATCAAAATCGCTCATAAGGATATACGCCTTTTTTCGAGCTTGAAGCTGTCGCCCTGCATATAAAAGCCGCCTATCTTTGTGGCAACCTTTATTCTTGTGCCGTTCTGTATCTCAAATACCCACGGCAATTTTCTTATTTCGCCGTTACCATCAACAGCTTGCCTTGCCAGACGGAATTTTGTTACCTGTGACCGTTTTTCCGCGTCCGGTTTACCGAATATTTTTGTTTGATACGACGCTTTCCATCGTCGTTCAAAGCAGGGTAGTTGAACGCTTGTGGCATGTGCTGCGCGACATTGTAAAAAAGCTTGATTTCTTCCGGCATAAGGCTGGCTTTTGTCCGTATGCAATTATCGCCTGTGCCTTTGGAGTAATACTGAATGACAACGCCGATCCGCGAATAGAGTCTTCCGCCGTCTGTCGATTCTTCTTTAATGGCGTGGATATGCGCATAGTTATCCACCGAAGCGGCGTTCATGTGGTCGTTGAACTCAATAAGCCCCTTGTTTGTCATGTACTTTGTGATTTGAGGACTGATGTAACTCTGTTCCATAATAACCCTTCTTTCTTTTTATTTTTATGATATTAAATCGAAACAGCCAGCTTATCGCCGTCCATTTCAGAATTAAACCGAGCGGTTTTTAGTAAATCTGTTAATCGCGCAAGGTTGGCAGCCGGGATACTAAAATCTGTTTCAAGAACCTGCGGCTTGCCTTCGTCAAGAATCGAAATTTCACCGTTTTCACCAATGAAAAACTTGGAATAGCCGGCAGCATTCAGCTCACAAACGAGGTTACTAAGCAGCTTGTTTCCCTCTGCATTAAACCAATCGTCTATTTCATGTGAGCTTTCCGTCTCGGCTTTTTCTTCTCTTGCGTTCCGTTTAATTTCGCTCAGGGTCACTTTCTTGCCAAATTCAAAATCCAATTCGCCTTTTGAGTCGATTAAAATATCCGCAAAATTAAAATAGGGTACGTTTGATATGGCAATACGGCACGATTCCTGATTCATAATTCGCTCCAACGGATTCTTGTCAATCCATTTCCACGCGGCGCCCGGGTAAGCGTCATTCAGATTTTCCTTAATCCGTAAAATAATCTGGTTCATTAAAGATATTTTCAGCTCCCGGTTTTCAACAATCAGCAGGGATACATTATCATGGTTGCCTTTACCGCTTTTTGCACCTTTTACAAGAAATGTGCCTAAAGAGTAGAGTGCGCCGTTCAAAAGGCTTTTTATCAGCAAAACAGCAATAAACGCAGCCCATACGCCAAAAACACCTATCATCAGCCATTGCGCTTGCGGGCCTCTTACAAACGCCATAATAATTAATAACGCCACAATAAGGGCTGATAAACTTTTCCAAAATCTTTTCAATGTCATAAATCATTCATCCTCTCAATTTAATTTAATCAAATAAAGACTCTGCGTATTTAGTTGCTTCAATGCTGATCCGCTCCGTCCTGAAAATTA
The DNA here is from genome assembly GCA_023690525.1 of Holotrichia oblita. Classification (NCBI taxonomy): domain Eukaryota; kingdom Metazoa; phylum Arthropoda; class Insecta; order Coleoptera; family Scarabaeidae; genus Holotrichia; species Holotrichia oblita. Next base: position 16,687 of record JALQSN010000725.1, on the reverse strand, counting down.
CAGGTATTTTTAAGCCGCATATCTTACAATAAAAATCTTCCGCATTGATTTCACTGTTACGGCAGCGCGGGCATTTGCCTGAAAGATATAATTCCCGGTCTCTTTTTTCCTGTAAAATATCCAACAACTCTTTACAAGATTCAGCAAGTTCGGTTTTATTGCGGATATACTCGCGTATAACGTCAGCTTGGCAGTTGACCGTTTGCTTACCCTTGAACATATCGTTATAATCGTCAAACCCCTTTGCGTATGCTACCAGTTCGGGGTTACGCTCCAGATATTTAATCCAAAGCAGTGTATACCACGGGGTAAGGAAACTAATATCGAGCCTTATGCCATTCAGCATAATGTAATCCGGCTTTTTACCTTTAGCTTTGTGCGGCCTTAAATTGAACCGTTTACAGCCTTGATAATGATTTTCAATCGTATCGTCTATCCCGAAAGCGTTAACACGGGCGTACATAGCCGAAAACCGCTTATCACCTTTTGACGAACATTCCAGCACATTCATTTTTTATCACCGGCTTTTGGTCGTTTCTTAGGCTGATAGTTTATTTGATTGATTAACTTATTTTTCATTGATTCAAGGTTTTCAAGTCTGAGTTTCAAAACAGGGTGTTCATTGGACGCTACATAATCCTCGGTAATACGTGCGATTTCCACATTGAGAAGGTCACGCAGCCAGATACATTCCTGTTTACACAGCACATCCTTTTTTCTCATAAACAAATCCCCCTTATTTAACAATTTGGTAGACTATGAGCTTTCCGGGGTTAATGTTCTCGCTCTCAGCCGCGAACATGATTGCTTGTTCGGCGCTTGAAGCGGTGTATTCACCAAGCACCATTGATTCCTCATAATCTTCCCAAGCGGAATCGTAATCCCCAAGATCGTCGCTTTCATTGATGAAGAAGTCTGCGGGGAAAATCTGGTCGCATCACGGACATAGCTGCTGTGAATGAGAACAAGGAATTTCTTTTGCTCCATTTGACAGAGTATGTTTTCCGGGGCAAGCCCTTGTAAGCCGCTTAAAAGCGTATTATGCGCCTCCGCAAGCCGCATAAAATCCTCGCGGGCCTGCATAAAATTGAACGCAACAGGCTTTGCATCGGGGTAGCGGCTTTTCATTGTTTCAATTTCAATTTGTGATAAAAGCATTTCTATCCCTCCATGATTTAAAATTATTAGCCGGAAGATACCTAGCGGTTTCCGGGGTAGGCTTCATATACCGTTTTTTACGCTTATTCAGCGCGGCTTTAGGTAGCCTAATCATTCTGCTTTGCTTGTTTTCTGACATAAATCCACTCTCCTTGTTATTATTTGAAATAAAAAAGGACTGCGGGTATATCGAATAAACGATAAAGCGCAATCCTTTTTATAGCCGTTTGTGGTGCTTAAAACGGTAATTCATCATCCTCTCCAACAGAAGTTTCATCGTAATGGGTGAACTCTTTTTCCGGCTTAGACGGCTTGACTCCTGAATCTGCCTTTTCGCCTTCCGCTTTTTCTTTGCTGCCGGACGGAACATAGCCCCAATCAAACACCTGCACGTTCATACATTTGTCCGTCGTTTTATCTTTTTTGGTGAACGTGCGGAGCGACAGCTTGCCGGAGAGCCAAATAAGGCTTCCTTTCTTCGCGCCGGCTTTGATAAACTTTTCAGCTGCCGCGTCAAATAAGATACATTGGAGACACGGATTTCGGTTTTAGCTACATGGATAGGATAATAAAGTCAAAACGGAATAAAAACGGAAAGAAAAAGCAGAAGATAATAGAATTTCACAAAAGTTTAGACATGAGAGTGTTTTTGCGTAAGCAAATAAAGGGTCGGGTGAGTATGGGTATTGGCAGAGCATTTTCCGCTATCCGCTGTTAAAACAAAAATATGTAGCAAACTCTTCGTTCAAAAGCTGGTCATCCCAATTTTGCGTCACATTTATACGTGTTTGCTTCATGGCTCTAAAGTCTTTTATCCTTCGAAACAAATACATCTCACGGAGGTTAAACGCCAATATGTTTAATAAAAATATGTTCTCAACTGCACCATGGTCAAAACAATGGTCTGCATGGTAATACGTCTTTAGCTGATGGAAACCATTATTCTCTATATCCCAACGCTTTACTATGATTTTATACACCGTTTCCGCTGATTGGGTTAGCGTGGTAAAGACCCAGATTGTCCTGATTCTTATTTTGCCTTTCTTTGTGATGCTCGTTTCCTTAAACTGTAAAAATCTGAGCTTCTGCTTAACCCCACTCATTTCAAGTTCTGATTCATCCCATGCTTGTACTTCATTCTTTTTATACCTAAAACTTGTATCAGCGGCTCGATTCTTTACCAAACCCAACGCATCTTGTACTATAAGGCGTTTTTCATCTTTTGCTCTTATAACTACATCAATTCGCTTGCTTGTAACATTGTTTATAAACGGCGCGTTCAAATATAACGCATCCGCTACAACTACATCCGCAAAATGTTTATGCCTTCTATACAGATTGTCTATCAGTCGCTTTCCGCCGGTCGGTTCGCCTTCGTCCTTATCACTTCCATCCAGGGGCTTGAGAAACTCCTCGCCTAAAATGATATGCGGATCACTACCGACCGTCATGCATACTACACTGCGATGGAAGTACTCATGCTTCCATCCTTGTGTTCTCGCGTCAAGCATTCGGTGCAACACTTCTTTTCACTGGCAAATAATTCAACGCCATCTATCGCCGCTACGACTAATCCATCTATTGTTCCATTGGAAAACACCTTGTTTTTTCGGATTGTCTGCACAACTTCCGCGTTTATCGTTGTCAGTTCCCCTACATCCAGTTGCTCCAGTACGGCGCGCGCGCAATCTATTTCAGGTAGTTTTGTTCCTCTATCAAACAAGTGCGCCATGCGTTTCTTGAAATTATTCTGGTTGAAAATTTGATAAAAACTTGGCTTTTGCGTTATAAAGCCTACTAATACCATTGTTAGTATCGTTCGCTGCAATACCGAACGCCTTTTTCTATTATCTGTTAACCATTCAAACCGCTTGTCTATCTTGAAAACTTTGTTCATGTAAATGAACAATCGAGCTATTCTTATATCTTCATTTTCAACACCACCTTTTTTCTTTATTATACCATTTTATGTCCTCTCGCCTTCAAAAAAACGAATTTTACTGCTTTTTAGTATCTCTCTGCTTTGACCGCTTCTCCAACGTTTCTTTCCTTCAAATTCCCTAAAACCGATATCCCTGCCCCCAGCGTATTCCCGCTGTAGTATCCGGTATTCGCCGGAAAGAACAGCAGACCATAATCTCCGAAGGCAGGATCATTGATAACTTCCGTTATTTTTGTATTCGCTTGATAGGGTTCACTCATACTCTGCTTTGCCTGCACTTCCTCTGTATTCCAGAACCAACGAAGCCCATTATATGTGTATTCCATCGCCGCTTGCCCATCGTGTGAATATCCTTCCTTGGCATGGTAGGCAAAATTTCCGTTCTGCTCGCCTATGGACTCTGTGAAATACGGGGAGTTTCGCATTAATTCAACTCTGTTCTCATCATAACTATAGGAAAAATCGGCTGTTCCGGTAATGACCCACACAAAATAGTCGCTTTGGTCGTGATTCTCAGCCGCAGCAAAGATATTTTTTTCATCTAGCGAAGTACCGCAGCTCATAGGCAGAAAATATCGGAAATAATCTAACCCATACTGGAAGGTACGCCATGTTGCCACAGAACCCATAGAAAATCCGCCGAAACCTCGATGGTCGCGAGATTCAATTAAATCCTCCGGCGAAGGACTTTCAGCATAAGTTGAATAGGTGCTTTCTACTGCCGGAATAAGGTCGTTTAAGAGTTCATTGTGGTAATTCCGGTTCAATTCAAGCGCCAGACTAAAATTTCCGCTGTCCTCCGGGCTTGTATTATTGTAAGTAGGGCATACAATAATGAGCGGATCAACTTCGCCTGTAGCAATCGCATTGTCAATCACATTTTTGAAAGCGGAAGGATTGTCCGGCGTTCCGAGCGTAGTTTCTTCATTGCCCCATCCGCCGTGCATAAAGTAAAACACATTGTATTTCTGTGCTTCGCTATAACCATATGGGAGATAAACAATGGCTTTCTTTTGAAGTTGCTGTGTTTTTTGCTCATACGTTTTTGATTCATAGGTGTCGTAGTGCATTTCAAAAAGCGTTCCCTGTTCCGTTGCGGGTGAAAAGTATTCATCTGGAATTTTTGTAAGCTCCTGCGGAATTGGCAGACGACCTTTGTCCGGAAGCGTTGAATCATTGCTTATGTCTATAGTATTTGTGCCGTCTGCCACGGAAACGATACTGACAACTCCATCAGATATGTCCCCTCCAGTTGCTTTGTTATCTGCATTGCTACCGGAGCAGCCGGAAAGCATGATTGTAAAAGCCAGTAAAATTGCGCCTGTATTCATCTTGAAACACCTCCCTGGTTGCTTGGGCGAGCAGTCCGGCGCACTTTGCCGGACGACCAGCCTTGTTTTATATGCCAAGCCCTGAAATCCACTCTGCCACATCATTATTCACATCCTCTACGTTCTCAAAGTTAGTTGTAAAACCGTCCAAAACCGTGGCTTCCGGTTCCAACTCCCGTATTGTGTTGATTGTGTTGGAAAAACGGCTGCCGTTATGGGTACAGAAAGGAACAATAATTTTACCGGAAAAGTCGTTTTCCTCAAAGAAGCTGTACATTACCATCGGCAAATCGTACCACCAGTTAGGGTATCCGATAAAAATCACATCATAGTCGTCTAAGTTCTCAATATGTGAGGTCAATTCAGGACGCGAATTTTTTCCTGTTCCTTATCCGCATAATCTATCAATTCCATTATTCCAGCGGGATATTCTACCGATGTCAGGATTGAGAACATTTCGCCGCCTACATTGCTTTGTATTACATCTGCAAGAACACGAATATTTCCTTTTGCTTCACCATTTATAACACGGACACTGGCTGATGAAATAGCATCCACCTCGCTGTTTTCTGCTACTGCGAAATAGGTGATTAGGATATTATTTGTATCTGATTGTGTCCCGGTTTCATATGTGACGGCAGTTCCCTCTGATTCGCCTTGCGAAACGTTCATTTGTGGCGGTTGAGGAGTCTGCATGGAAGAAGCTGTTTCGTTTGTACAAGCTGATAGAATACCAAGAAGCGCAATGACTAATACTGCGATTATGTATCTTCTAAAATGTAAATGGTTCATAACTATATCCCTCATTTTTCAATAATTTCTGTCAGCCATTTGTCAAAATCAAGCACACAGTCACCCTCTGCGTCAAAAAGATGTGGGTAGTCTTACATGGCATGGGAAGCAAAGGCTACAGCAACTTTTTTCAAGTCCTATTGTACTTAATTATAAAGTGAGCCATCTCTGAACAGAAGTCTAAATAAGTTCATCGGTATAAACCTAAAGGTTATAGCCGGATAAATAAAAATAGGGTGTTTGCAAAATATATAAATTTGCAAAACCTATTTTTGATTTTGGTTTGTATTTTGCTACGCCATTGGAGACAAAGGTGTATAGGAGGCGCAGATAATCTCATTAATTATGCTGTCCTTTTAGCTTACACTTCAATGTATTAATGCTTAATATTTGAATATATTTATTTCATTTCATTATATTTTTCATATACTTTTTCCTGTATCAAAAACTTGAGAAACGGCATGAATAAAGGAACTGGACAATTTCCGATGGCTCAGTCGAATACAGAATGCCGAACGGAAATATATGATCCCATTCAACAGGAATAATTTTGAGCAGCGGATGGACATTCACCCAATGGCTTATAGCGATTAAAATGTCATTGCTGTTTTCGCATTGATTGAACACACTTGTGTTATAGAACGCAAAATCCACCACATTTATTTTGGGGTGATTCCGCCCAATATCGTCACGCAGCACATCGACATAGCTGTTCCAACCCCGCTGAATAATCATCAGGTTTTCTCCATATAAATCCTCAAAAGTAAGTTTGCTTTTTGAAGCCAGCCGGTGATGTATGGAAACCGCGCAGCATATAGGTTCTTTTGAAAGTTCAATTCCGGTGCAGCCGCGTGACAGAATATTATCCTCATCAAAAATACCGGCAACGACGTCTATGTTTTGCCCTAAGTTCTTCAAAATTTCGCGGGCGTTTTCCGGCGTGTTGTCAAAGGGAACCAGTTGAAATTTGAAATTGGGAATACCTTCATAAATCTTAGGCCATATTTCCAACAAGGGTTGGCTCGGCGTCATGGGAGATGTTCCAATGCGGATAATGTTATCGTCTGTTCGCAAAGCGTTTTTTGCACGAAGCAGTGAGTCCTTCGAGTATTGAATTATGTATTTTGCGTCTTTGTAGAGTGATTTTCCCGCCTCCGTAAGCGAAAGACCCCTGTTCGTTCTGTCAAATAATTGCAAACCCAAGTTACCCTCCAGCAAATTTATCTGTTTTATTACTGCGGTGGGGGTGATGTATAAATTTTCAGCCGCTTTTGAAAAGCTTTTTGCATCCGCAGCCTGAATAAATGTTTCTAATTGAATGTTGTACATAATAGTCACCTCTTTGAAGTACATTCGAACCAAAACGTGGTAAAACCGTTCGCACAGTCCACGCCATATGGCATATTGTGTGCTTTCAAGAATGTGCTGACTATGGAAAGGCCAATGCCGGTTCCTTTTTTGCGCCCACCGTGATGCTGGCTGCGCTGATACCTTTCCCATATAATTTCTCTGTCTTCTTCCGGGATTGGTTCTCCCGGATTAACGACCGAAACTCGAATTTTTTGGTTTGTTTCATCAATGGTTACAGAAATACTTTCTCCATCAGCAGTGTGATTGATGGCATTATTCAAAAGATTTCGCATTACCTGACTGATTTTCAAGGCGTCTACATTGACCGGTATGTCGTCAGCCTCGCTTTTAAGCCAAACAGAAATATTGCATCCATGTGCGTATTGTTCACAGTGTGTTATTTCCGATTCTATAATCTCATATAGATTGTAATCGTCTTTTTTTAGTTGGATATACCCGGCTTGCAACTGAGAATAGTCCATAATGTCGTTGACCATCTCGCTCATTCTGCCGGCTTCGCTGATAATTAAACCGAGGTCGTCATTACGTTTTCTGTCGTCCTTCCAGTTAATGTCTCTAACCATCTCGGAATAACCCTTTATCAAGGCAAGCGGAGCACGGAGTTCGTGAGATACGTTTGCAATGACTTCTTTGCGAAGAATATCCACGCGTTGGAGCGCCATGCCAAGTTCCTCAACCGAATCGGACAGTTGACCAAGTTCATCGTGGAGCGAAAGTTCGGGTGATGCGGTTAAATCGCCTTTTGCAAGGCGATTTACAGTGTCTTTTATTACACGAATTGGATTTACAAAACGCCGCGACAGAAGAGCAGCTAATAAAGCGGCGGATAAAGTAAGCAGAACGCTCACCATCACAAGCTGCCTGCGATTGATACTAAGCACGGTTTGAAGCTGATCCAGCGAATGAAATAATATAGCGGTTGCCTGTCTGTTGTTATAAATCACAGGAACACCTATTTCAAGCATAGTCGGCTCAGAATTATAGCGAATGATTTTATTATAGGGTTGCCCCAACGAAATCTGTTTATATTCCTCGCTTTGCATAATGAATTTCATCGTTTCTGATATGGTTCCCAAAGACTCATCATCCATTAACCTATGCCCTGCGCTGTAAATGGCGATAACTGTTCCGTCATCATATATCAATACGGTTTTGCCGTTAGCAGACTTGCTCAAGGATTGAACTAGCTGCTCATCATCGGACAAGTCTTCTCCGTCGAGTTCTTCCATAATAGGCTGCAATCGGCTCTGCACATCGGCAACAGTGGCGTCCAAATAGTTTTGCTCAAACAGAAAGATTTGCGCCACCCACATAAAAGTAATTCCTAATGCCACAAGAAGCATCATGTTAAGCCACAAACGTGCAACAATTCTAGAGTGGAAGGGCGATTTTTTACGTGTCTTGTTTGTATTCAAATTTATACCCGACCCCCCATACGGTTTGAATTATTTTACGATATTCACCTAAATGTTCTCTCAAAGACTTGATATGCGTGTCAACTGTACGGGCATCCCCATAGTAATCATATCCCCAAACTTTATCAAGAAGCTGTTCCCGACTGAGGGCAAGGCGTTCGTTCTGCGCAAGATGTAATAAAAGCTCAAACTCTTTTGGCGGCAAATTTAACGCTTTATTACCCACACTTACTGTCCTTGAGCTGGGAATGATACACAACTCATTAAATATGAGCTTATCACTTTGCTTGTTTCCAGTACGCTTGAGTACAGCGTGGGCACGAGCCATCAATTCTTTAGGGCTGAAAGGCTTCGGAACATAATCATCTGCACCGAGATTAAAGCCTAATAGCTTATCGTATTCCTCACTGCGAGAGGTAAGCATGATGACTGGAATCTGACTTTCCTTTCGTATCTCAGCCAAGGTTTCAAATCCATCAATTCCCGGCATCATAACATCTAGCACAACAATATCGAATTGTGTTTGACTTGTTTTTTCAATTGCTACCTGACCGTTTTCAGCTTCTTCACATTGAAAGCCATCCAATTCGGCATAAGTTCGCACCAATTTACGAAGATGAATATCATCGTCAACAATCAACAGTTTTGGCATCACTATCCCTTCTTTCCATGATAATTATAGCATTTTCGGGCTGATTATTAAACTACGAGGTTGATTACAGTATTAAATCTACCAATAAACCTGATAAAAAAGCAAAAATCATACCAAATACGATATATATTATAAACCTCTTTACACCTAATACGATTTTCAAAGCGCCCAAATTCGTTATTTTTGTAGCTGGGCCAGTTATCATAAACGCAGTTGCCGAACCCATACTCATACCGTCTAAAAGCCAACTTTGTAAAAGTGGTATCGTCCCGCCGCCGCACACATACAGCGGAACGCCGATTGTTGCAGCCATCAGGACACCGAACGCTTCATTGCCCGCAAACAACCTGACCATTAAATCTTCGGGAACATATCGCTGAAATGCTGCGGACAATGCTATTCCCTATCAAAAAATATGGACCTGTAACTTTTATATTGCGCCAAATATTTTTGAGCAGACGCAGTAAAAGGTTTGGGTCGGTGTCGCGGTTCGTCGGCTCTCTGAATCCCGAGAAACTAAAAAAACTTTTCCCTTTGTTTGTATAAAAGAGTCGTATACATAAACCGGCGACAGCTCCACACAAGAAACAGGAAACAATGCGAATGACGAGTGCAGTCCGTCCAAGTGCGGCACTGTAAATAATAAGCTGCGGGTTTAACAAAATCGAACTCATCATAAAGGCGGCCAACCAGTCGTCCTTCATACCTTTTTCTGAGAAAGATGCAGCGATGGGGATGGTTCCGTACATACAGAGGGGAGAGGCAATCCCGATGGCGCTCGCCGGGATTACCCCCAACGCTCCCAATCGTTTGTTTTGCATCGCAGTGAAAAGCTGGTGAATTTTTTGTTTCCCGAATACTGAAATAATCGAACCTAAAACAATACCAAGTGCCCAAAACTTGAAAATCTGTTCAAACTGAACTGTGAAGTAATACCACAGATAAACCCATTCTCTTTGCAGTATCTCAATCATCGCCATGTACCCTCGCCAATATGACTGCTATCATTCTTAATCATTACCACCTGCAGGCGGCACGAATGACTCAAAGTTAGGCTGCTCAGTTGTCTCTCTAAAGTCAAAGGACGGAATATCTGTTTCTAGTGCAGCAATTTTCAGCATTTCTTCATCTGTTAGGTTAAAATCAAATATTGTGATGTTTTCCAAAATGTGATCGGGATTGCGTGAACCCGGTATCGCTATGCCGCCCGACTGAATATGCCATCTCAAAATGACCTGCGCCGCAGTTTTGTTATGCGACTTGGCGATTTCCACGATGACTTCATTCTCAAACAAGCTCTGCTGCCGCTCGGTGGGTACAACATTGTCGCCGCGGCCGCCAAGAGGGAACCAGTCCATCATAACCGTGCCGTAAGGCGCAATATGCTCCATCATGTCGGCCTGCTGGAAATATGGATTTCTTTCGCTTTGTAAAACAGCCGGCGGTATCGTTGCAATATCCATTATTGCATTAAAACTATTCTGGTAGAAGTTTGAAAGGCCGATTGATCGTACTTTCCCTTCGCCAACCGCAACCTCCATAGCTTGATATGCCTCGATATAGTTGTCACCCCAAGGCTGGTGGAGCAGAAGAAGGTCGATGTACTCTACATCAAGCTTTTCAAGGGCGGCATCGATTGCGGCGGCGGCGTTACCGTAGTCTTGAGGCCACAGCTTCGTAGTGATAAACACGTCTTCCCTAGACACGCCGGATTTCTTAATTCCTCGTCCAACAGCTTCTTCATTGCCGTATGCGGCGGCGGTATCAATCAGCTTGTAACCATGAGTTAGCGCATAAGAAACAGAATTTTCGGCTTCTTCGTCCGACAACCTATATGTTCCAAGCCCAATATTGGCATTTCAATTCCATTATTTAATGTAACCGTTCTGTTTTCAAAATCAAATGCAGTGCTGGCTGTAGATGCTGGGCGGATTATCGGTAACAGAGATATTTGTGGCTATAACAACAGTCCTTGTTTCCTGCGACCACGTTACAGAGGAATTTAATAGCTTTCCAATAAAGTCAATAGGGACAAAGGTTCTGCCATCTTTCATAACTCCCTTTGTGTCAAACGTTACTGTTTCACCATTTAATGTAGCTTCTAAGCTGTCAATCGGATAAATGATTGTGCTTTCACCTTTTACAATCGTTACGGTTTGGGTTGAACCTTCCCATGAAACCTCTGCACCCATTGCTTCCAATATAAAGCGCAGTGGCACTAAAGGTCTGTCGTTCTCGTCTATATATGGCTGTACATCAGGAAAATCAACCGCTTTTCCATCTAGTGTGACGGTTACTCCATTCGTTTCACTTGTTTCCGCAAATACAATGGTAGCAGAAGCTATTGTTGTGGTAAGCAGTATCATGGTTAGTAGTAATGCTGTTAATTTTTTCATTTCTTAATCATCCCTTCTTTTTTCATTATTGTGCTGAGTGTTGGATTACTTGTTTCATCTTGATGTAATTGCATATCAACCCATTTTTGGTATCGCTTGTTATCTTATGGTGTATAGCCGCTGCTTGACTCTTAAATCCAAGATGTAATTGAGTAATCAGATTGGCCTATCCTATAGTGTGCAACCTGGTTACTCTATGTAAAAGGAGAGGAAAGCCATAATTGCGAGTGTAATATTTTAAGATACTATATATTTGTCATCTTTGTTGTAACATAGTATTTCGTGATATTTGTTACAGACTGCTGTAATAAACCGTAGTCTATAAATTCCGATATTTTCGCAGCAGTAAGAATAGGTGGAAATATCTGTTTGACTATCATATGCAGTCTCCGAAATTAAACTGTTTCAACCAAAAACATCTAACTACATAATCTTCTTACAATGCTTTTTTCAGTTTGTTAATCCCTCTTGTTTTCATTTATTATCAATACTCACCAATTCATATTCAAGGACGCCCAGACCAACTTTCGCTGCATGGTCAAGGGTATGTGTGCCATTTTGAGAATTGATGCGATTCATTAGAGATGCGCCATCCGGGTCGGCGGCAACAATATCAATACAGGCTTTGTCTAGTGCAACAGGGTCGAGCGACGCCAATATACCAACATCGTGCATATCCGGCTCGGCAGGGTTGCCGTTGCAATCACAATCAATAGAGATACGGTTCATTACGTTGATGTATACAATCTTCCCATCAAGACTGTCTGAAACTGATTTTCCCGCTTCTGCCATACTCTCAAGAAAGGGTCTTGCGCTCCACCCCAAGGGCTGTCCTTGGATTTTCCGGCTGTATGTATCCATGACTTACCGCCCCGCGATGCAATGCCGATGGAAATGTTTTTAATTGCTCCGCCGTAACCAGCTATCTGGTGGCCTTTAAAGTGGGAGAGAACTACGAAAGAATCGTAGTTGTCAAAGTGTGAGCCAACGTAGTTTTCTGTTAAATTCTTACCACCAACTACAGGCAAAGCAGTTTCACCCTCGGCGTCCATAATGTCAACATCGGCAATCTCGGTGAAGCCATGGTCTTTCGCTACTTGCATATGCATCTCCGTACTGGCTCGTTGACCTCCGTATGCTGTATTAGACTCGACGATAGTGCCATCTAATGATTGCACAAGCTCTTTGATAAGCTCCGGCCTTAGATAATTGCTGTTGGGTGGTTCACCCGTGGAGAGCTTAATAGCAACATTACCAGTAGCTTCAAATCCCAACTGTTCATATATGGCCATCAATCCCTCTGAGCTGATGTCGGAAGTAAAATAAACCACGGACGCCTCAGCATTTGTTGATGGCTCTAATGTTGGGTTGTTGGTAGGCGAGGTTTGCGTACTGCTGTCAGTGCTTGTGTCAGGAGTGGCCGGAGTGACAGTGGGATTTTCAATCTGCTTAGTAGTTGCCGGATTGCTATTGTTGATAGTCCCGCTACACCCGGATAGCAGTGCCATCACAAAAATCTACCGCCAGTATAAATGATACATATCGCTTCATAAAACATCCTCCAGTTCTTAGTCTTACTCAAAACAATCATAAAGATAATATGTGAGAAAAGTGTGAAAAAAGTGTGAGGAAAGTATGATAATTTATGAAGTCAAGTAATTAGGGTCTACTGAATAATGGAAAAAGTATTAAATACACTGGAAATATTGGACGAAACAGTATATATTGGACGCAAGAGAAAGCACGGAAGCCCGTCAAAACCTTGCGTCTGGAGATGTATAAATATGTATAAACCGATGGATAAACAAATACATATAACCGATTACAAACTAGCAGACAATTTTGTGCTTGACCCCAACAACCGTTGGGTAAAACAAGCAAAGCTTGTGCCGTGGGAACTGGCCGAGGAGAAGTACGCGCATATGTTCCGGAAGAAGGGACGCCCGCCCAAGGACATCCGGATAGCGTTAGGAGCGCTAATAATCCAGCAGACAAAGGGAACCTCAGATGAGGAAACTGTACAGGAGATTATGGAAAATCCGTATCTCCAATACTTCATTGGGCTGAAGTTATTTACAAATCAGCCTCCATTTGATCCATCGTTAATGGTGTGGTTCCGGAAAAGGCTGTCGGCAAAGTTTGTGGCAGAGATCAACGAGGTGATGTGTCGAGAAGCATCGCGGCCAAAAGTAGAAGAAGAGGCGAAGGATGATGATGACGAACCTCATGGTGGTACTTTGATCGTGGACGCCACCTGTGTTCCCGCCGATATCAAGTATCCTACCGATACGGGATTACTGGGCGAGGCAATAGAGAAGACTGATGCTATTATTGATACGATGCAGAAACGATTTAATGGTGCGAAGCCGCGTCCGAGGACATATCGCGTAAAATCAAGGAAGGTGTTCACGGCATTGGTCAAGCAACGCAGGCCTAGCGCGAAGGCGATACGTAAATGCAAAGGAAGCAGCTGAATTTCCTCAAACGGAAGCTTGGAGTTATTCAAACTATGAAAGAAAGCGGTGGAAATCTTACACAGAAGCAAGAGAAGCAATTGGAAGCGATACAAAAGCTATACGCACAGCAGCGAGAGATGTATCAAACCAGAAGTACACGTATAGACGATAGGATCGTGAGTATATCTCAACCGCATATCCGTCCTATTGTCCGAGGAAAAGCGGGGACGCCGGTGGAGTTCGGCGCTAAACTGCAAATGAGCGTAGTAGGCGGTTATGTGTTTCCGGATTATATTAGTTACGACGCTTTCTATGAAGGAGACTATTTGGAACACGCAATCATAGATTACTACACCCGCTTTGGTATGCTGCCTTCAAGGGTTTTAGCAGATCAGGCATATACCAGCCGGGAGAACCGAAACTTTTGCAAGAGTTTGGGTATCCGGCTGATGGGAAAACCACTGGGAAGACCGCCTAAGGAAGGCCACAATATCAACAAAACCGATGCAGGCCAAAGGAATGAAGTTGAAGGCAAGTTTGGTACGCTCAAGACTTGTTATAACTGGAACTGTCTCAAAGTCCGCCTGCCGGAGTCCAGCAAGACGGCGATTGTCGTGGCTGCCTTTGCGATGAATCTCGCCAAAAGGGCTAAAGCTCTTTTGCGCTTGTTTGTGACGAGTTGTTTTGGTAAATATTTGGGTTGGCCTGCTTCTGTATAATTGGTAAATAGTAGTTATTCAGTAGACCCTAATTACCTACCAATTTTTTACAAAGACTTCGTTAACTTTTCCTCTTCCATTTGCGTCGGAATTAATCGCTCTATTAGCTTCTACAATATTGATCTTAAAATTCTTATATAAGTCCAAAATAAATGGGGTTGCCGAATTGCTTAATAAGCATTTAACATTTCTGTTTGTAAGGTCAACGAAAACTTGTTGTAATCGAATTTGCTCTCGTTCATCAAATCCACCGGCCTGATAACCAGTGAAGTTTGTATTATCTGGACTATGATAGGGGCTGTCAAAATATACAAAAGATTTATTATCAGCTTCGTCAAGTGCATTAGAGAAATCACCAGCCGAAATCTTAATTTCATTATTGAGCAAATATGTATTAATTGCTTTTAGAACAGCTTCTTCACATACAGTAGGATTTTGATATTTTCCATATGGCGCATTAAACAATCCCTGCGAATTAACTCTGTAAAGTCCATTAAAACAAGTCTTATTCAAGTAGATAAGCCTTGCTGCTTTTTCTGTGTTAGTTAACCTTGCGAAAGCTTGAATATCTCTATCCATAGCCCTAATCTCGTAAAAATAATCTTCGCAATTTGCCTGTTTATGATTCTGCAACAAGGCAATTAACTCATCTAAATCATCTCGAACGGCAATGTACGTATTCACTAATTGTTCGTTAGCATCATTTATGAATGCCTTTTTAGGTTTTAAGAAAAAAAACACTGCACCTGCCCCAACAAATGGCTCAAAATACGTGTCAAATTTTTTGGGCACATATTTTTTAATTTCAGGAATAAGTTGGCGTTTGCCGCCTGCCCATTTTAAGTATGGTTTAACTAAAGGATTTTTAGCGGCCATTTATTTTTACCTCTTTCCATTGCGTTATTTTACCTATAATTCTCTCTGCATAATAACCAGAACCCAGTACTAAAACTTTATTATTTTGCAGACGAGGAAAGTGTTGACTTTAAGCCATAATACTATCCCAATGAGTGCTATGCGCTGCTGCTTCTTTTGAGATTAAAAATTCAATTTGATAATTTATGAGTGTACACGGAAAATGTTCATAGGAATCACAATCTTCATCAAAATCAATAGCTAACAATTTCCAACAGTTATTTATAAAGGGTCTATAACACTAAAAACAAATTTTAATGTAGTCTCAGCTAGATTGATACCCAAAGGCAGTTACATGAAATATGTTATCATGTTTTCGTTGTCCTTTCAAGGTATTGAGTCAAAACAACCAAAGAGAGGGCGATAATATGCAGAGCATTTTAGAAGAATTTACCCTTGGCAACATATTACCGGAACCGCGATTTTTTAAGCGCAACTCCCATTACGGACAAACAATGAAAATCCTATCGGATAGCGAAACGAAACTGTTTGAGGTATTAGGTGAGCCAGAAAGAGAAATACTACGGCAGTTTATAGACGCACAAGCTGAAATAAGCCTATTATCCGGCATTGACCGTTTCATATATGGCTACCGTTTGGGCGTACTTATGACAACGCTTTCAAGCGCTGGAAAATTTATATTCTCAATCAAGCGACTTTGAGCAACTCGACGCCTTCTACCACGGTTTGATGTTTGGCGTTTTGCTCATGTGTGCCTTATTTGAGGACGAGCAATCGTATAACGTATAATTAAATCATATTATGCTGAAAAAAAGAGCCTGATAAATTCCAAAAATGGTTTGTTCACCAATTATGAGGAATTTCAGGCTCTTTGACTATCATTAACAAATTCAACCTATTTTTCTTTTCTTCACATCCTCATCAACAATGGTGACCTGCAATGTTGCCAAAATCTCATCGTTGTCGGTAGTCTTGAATTTTTCTCAAATTGTTGTTTCTGCAAGCTTGTAAAGACCGTTCACATTGTGCCGATATTTTCCGGTCTATGTAGATTTCCATTGAACATAATGATTGTGGAAAAATCGTGGTGCTCCAAAAATTCGCTTATCAGTAGATTATACCACAACCTCAACCATGCTCCCCGACCGTCCTCTCTTCACCAGGATCTGCTTGTCGATCCGTCCGGCGAGCTCGCTTACATGTGAAATAATGCCAATCATACGGTTGGTTCCCGCCATGTCCTGTAGCGTGGAAATCGCCACATCCAACGAACCCGCGTCCAGTGAGCCAAAGCCCTCATCAATAAACATGGCGTCAAGCTGCACTCCACCGGAGGTCTGCTGTACGATATCCGAAAGGCCCAGCGCCAGCGAAAGCGACGCCTTAAAGGATTCCCCACCAGACAGCGATCGGACGTCCCGTGTCTTGCCGGTATAATGATCCAATACATCAAGCTCCAGCCCAGTCTGGCTGCGGAGATTACCCGCTCTAACGCGCCTGACAAGCTCGTATCTGCCTCCGCTCATGGCAGCAAAGCGGTGGTTGGCGGCATGAAGTATCCCGTTAAAATATGCTGTCT
>JALQSN010000724.1:0-25161 GCA_023690525.1 Holotrichia oblita | reverse complement strand
AACAAGTAAAAGTAGAAATAGTTCCAAAGATGACATCAACAACACCAAGCGGTGACCACAAATTGGCAATGATACAACCTAAAACAAGACCATAATAAACTTTTTATTATAAAAAGCAAAAAAATCAGGATCTCAGATAAGCGAAATTGAACTGCCCCATAACTGATCGGCGCAATCATAATGGTTGCCACTGCATAAACAGCAGCTAAGATTCCATTCATTGCAAGGTTTTTATTCATTTTTCACTCTCCCTTTTAATTTTCAAACCATTTTATCGGCAGAATGATCACAATTCAAAAAAATCCGCACCAAAACGGTACGGATTGATGTATTATCATCCAAATCGTCCGAGTTTTTTATAGAGGGATGGTTCATGAACCTCTTAAAGCAAAAATGCTTTATTTTTCAATTAAATATATTATATATGATTTTGATAAAAAAACATAGACATCGTCTATTAGACAGTAATCATATTTTGAAACTGACCACTACGTAACATAGCAATCTCTTCTTTATAAGGTGCAATTGATTTGTCTTCACCAATATACGGTGTTTCTAAAATTTTTGGTACATGCATCAACTGTGGGTGGTGGACAATATAATGCAAAGCTTTAAAACCAATGTATCCTTGACCAATGTTGGCATGACGATCTTTCGCTGCCCCTTGCTCATTTTTCGAGTCATTAATATGCAAAACTTGTAAACGATCCATACCAATTATTTTATCAAATTGCTCTAAGACCCCATCAAAATCCTCTTTGACTTGATAACCTGCATCATGTGTATGGCAGCTATCAAAGCAAACCGAAAGTTTCTCTTGATAAGTAACACCTGCAATAATTTCTGCTATCTCTTCAAAAGTCCGTCCACACTCGCTTCCCTTACCTGCCATGGTCTCAAGGGCAATTTGCACAGTTTGGTCTTGTGTAATCACTTCATTTAAACCTTCAATAATTTTCTTAATCCCAACTTCACTACCTGCGCCTACATGCGAACCCGGATGAAGGACAATTTGTTTTGCACCAAGTGCCATGGTTCTTTCAATTTCCATTCGCAGAAAATCAACACCTAGCTTAAAAACTGCCGGTTTCTCTGTATTGGCAATATTAATAATATAAGGTGCATGGACAATAAATTCATCAATCTGATGTTCCTTAATCAAGGCTTGTCCAGCTTCAATATTGAGCTCAGCAATACTCTTTCTTCTCGTGTTTTGTGGTGCTCCTGTGTAAATCATAAAGGTGTTTGCCCCATAAGAAAGAGCTTCTTCAACTGAACCAGTAAACATTTTCTTTCCACTCATGCCAACATGAGAGCCAATTTTCAACATTTTTTCTCCCTATCCTTTCATTGATTTACTTTTTTATTGAGTCAGCTTTACTTCTTAATTTCTTTTGTTTTTTGTTTGTTATAACTGCGTTGTGCTTTTGTTTTTTCCTCTGCTTTTTTGGCTGCAAGCTTCTTCTTATAGCCCGGTTTTACTGCTTTAGGTTTGCTAACCGCTTTTTCAGCATTTCTTGTGATTTGTGGTTTTTTCCTTAAACGACGGCTATTACGTTCTTTTATATCAATCCAGTCACCTTTTACGATGTCTTTATAAGTAAACTGAATGCCTCTTTCTTCAAGCTTACGAATCGCACTCTCATCACCATCCATATAAAGGGTAATGGCTATTCCTGAAAAACTAGCTCGCCCCGTACGTCCTGTCCGATGAATATAAAAATCTAAATCTTGTGGAATTTCAGCATTAATGACATGGCTAACTCCAGTAATATCAATTCCTCTTGCTGCTAAATCCGAAGCAACAACATACTGATATTTTAGATCAGTGATTTCTTTCATAGCTCGTTTTCGTTCACGTGGTGGCAAATCTCCATGAATTTTTCCAACTTGGATTCCTTTTTCTAATAACGCATCTGCTAATTCATCCACTTGCTTCTTTGAATTAGTAAAAATCAGAGCCAAATAAGGATTTAATCGTTGTAAAATCTGTTTGATCAAAACAGCTTGATCCCGATGTTTCGCTGGAACTAAAATATGCTCAATTTTCATCGATGAAGCCTTGGTGGCATCGACTTCAATATGCTTTGGATTCTCCATGTATTTTTTCAAAAACGGTTGTAGTTTCTCAGGAATTGTCGCTGAAAAAACGAGAATTTGCAACTGTTTCGCCATTCGAGCAGCCAGAAAATCGACCTCTTCCATAAAGCCAAGATCAATCATTAAATCTGCTTCATCAACAATCAGTTGACTTGCTGTATATACATTTAAAGCATTGACCTGAACTAATTCTTTGATTCTACCAGGCGTTCCAATTACAAGTTGCGGTTGTGTTTTTAAACCGGCAATCATTCGTTGCTTATCCGCTCCACCAATAAATGAGCGGATCTGCAATTGTTTTTCATTTGGAAATAATTCATTTAATTGAACGGCAACTTGATAAATCTGATTTGCCAATTCCCTTGTTGGCGCAACAATCACCGCTTGTACTTCCATTACTGTAACCGTAATTTTTGCTAAAACCGGCAAAAGAAACGCATGGGTTTTCCCAGTTCCTGTTTGTGATTGTCCAATTATGTTTTTTCCTGATAAAACAGTAGGAATCACACGCTCTTGAACTGTCGTTGGGCGTTTAAAACCAATCTTTTCAACTGCTGCAACAATATGATTTTCTAAATTAAATTCCTTAAATGTTCCCATGTAAATCCTCTGCTTTCTTCACTGCACTCAATTTTCATTATCTTGAAGCACTATGCCATTTAAATATTATATCAGAAGTTCTTATCATTCACCGTTTGATTTTTCAGAAATCAAGCCATAGATGTGGGTACTCACTGGAATTTTCAAGGTGTGGATCAATAGGGCTATTCACTAGAGCACTGTCATAGTGGTTTATACGGTTAAAATCTTCAATATGAATATCTAAATGATCTTAAAACTTTTTCTAGTTCATCATAATCAACTGTTTTGTTTACAAAAATACGTTTAACCCTTGTTGAAAGATCACTTAATACATAATCATAATCCAGTCCCCATTTTTTATCAACTTAGGAACTGGGAAATCGCTCGTTTCAGCAACTTAGAATAAACGACTTCAGCCAGCAATCCCTAGGCTCTTTCTCCAGACTGACTCCGTGTGGCAAAGCCACATTCGCCTGTCTTTCGAGACGTTACGAGGCTAACCGCTCCCCTCAGCACCTTGTGAATAAAATGCCAGTTTGCCCAAAGAGACTGTCTTATCTTGGCATATACTAAGACGATAACCAGTTATTTTACAGAATACATTAGAGATATACAAATCATACAGAAAAATATTAAATAATATAAAAGGGATGATCAATTTGCCACCAATCAGATCTAATCAAAACCGTTTATTTGGACTTCGCTCTAATAGGAAGCATTCTTTCGGAAGAGGGGTTGTTTAGCTTGTTTCAAAACAAAGGAAGATCAGGTCGTTTCCACCGTTCCAACCGAAGCAACACTAGCAACGGTTTACTTGCCTCTATTACAGACATATTAACAAAACAAAACAGTGGAAGCATTAGTGAACTCTTCTCAGGAACACAGAAAGCACTAAGTACTATGCTAAAAGCAGCTCCAGTCATCAAACAAGTACAACAGGTTGGACCACTGATTAAAAATATGCCTTCTATGTGGAAAATGATACGCATGATTAATGAGTCAGTACAATCAAACGAAACTTCAAAAAATGAAGTTGAGCTCAACACAGTAAATATTGAAGAGCAAGCTAATTCAAAACCAAGCAAGGAAGTACTTAATAAAGAAACTATTCTAAAACAAAGCAAAGTTGAAAACACTCAAATAAACAAAGCACCACTTCCAAAGCTATACTTAAAAAAAGATTCACAAAACGGAGCATAACAAAATAATCATTTCTACATGAAAAACAGATACAAATCCGAATCATAAAAATGAAACAGACAAAACACCTCAAATATTGTAAGATAAAAAAGTACTCATAAGAAGTGTTTTTTACTTTACTATATTTGAGGTGCTTTCCTTTATATCCGAACCTTGAAATTCTAACTAAAATTAAAGCAAACAATGAGTTTGAAACTTAAATCGCACCAAACTTTTCTCCTTTTTTTACAAAAAGGATTGGAATGATTTTAACTATTTTGTGTTATAATTGATGAGCATCTTTATTAAATATAATAGTAGAGATGTTGCAAATTGAGAGGTTGAAGTATATTGAAAAAGTTTTTAATCATTAATTGTATTATTTTATCTGCCTGTCTTATTGCTATTGCTGCGTTCTACTTATATACGTATCAATCTTATAAAGATATCTTTCTTCCAAAAACAGCTATCAACAACATTGATGTAAGTGAACTAAGCATTGAGAAAGCTGAGTCGTTAATCGCTAAAGACGCTCAAATAAAATCTTTTGATATTAAAAGAAATCAGGCAATTATATATACAATTGATTTAACAAAAAACAATACCATTACATTTAATTTTAAAGATGAACTAAAGAAAATCCAATCTAATCAAAAAAAATACCGACTACTTGATAAATTTAGAGAAGAAAAAAAGCATGAAATCAGCCTAAACCTAACAATCGATAAAGAAAAACTAAAAGAAAGCTTACAAGCCGCTGATTTTATGAAAGCAGAAAACCAAACTCCACCCAAGAATGCACTGATAAAATATAATTCAGCAGACTTTGTATATGAAATCATTCCTGAAGAGCTTGGAACAACCATTAATGAAGAAGCTTTGCTCTCTCAAATTCAAGAAAAAATTCACAACGGAATTTACGAACTAAATTTAGATACAAATGAATGTTATCTACTACCAACGCTGAAAAAAGACGATCCAAATTTAGTGAAAAACGTAAATACAGCCAATACTTATTTGCAAGCTGAAATCACCTATGATTTTAGTGATCGCTCTGAAGTTGTTGGTAAAAAAACAATTAAAGAATGGATTTTACTCAATAAAGACAATGTTGTCTCTCTAGATTCAAAAAAAATAGCAAATTATGTTCAACTTTTAGGACAAAACTATGACACGATTGGAATTAATCGAAGCTTTAACTCTTCAAAACGAGGGCAAGTACATGTTTCAGGTGGAGATTATGGCTATAGGATTAATAAAAATAAAGAAGTAGATAATTTAATTACTAATATTAAAGAGGGCAAGAAAATTAAACGAGAACCCATCTACAGCCAATCAGGCTTGCAGCGAGCTGCCAATGACATTGGTCCCACTTATGTTGAAATTGACCTAACAAACCAACATGTTTGGTTCTATTCTAACGGACAATTGATTACAGAATCTGATTGTGTCACAGGTAATATTGCTAAAAAACATGACACACCACAAGGCGTTTACTCTTTAAAATACAAACAAGAGGATGCTATTTTGAAAGGTGAGATACAGCAAGATGGTACTCGTGAATATGAAACACCAGTATCTTACTGGATGCCTTTCAATGGCGGCATCGGTCTCCATGATGCCTATTGGCGAGACGCTTTCGGAGGAACAATATTCCAAACTGATGGTTCACATGGCTGTATAAACTTACCACCTGAAACAGCCAAAATTATTTTTGAACATATTGAACCTAAAACACCTGTGATCTGTTACTTCTGAAGAAAGAAATGATTTCAAAGATTCATTAACAATTGATATTAAAACAACGATCATTGTTTCTTAATAACAAGAATCGTTGTTTTTATCTTTTTTACTAAAACGCATTCACTCCATCTGTTTGGTGGTCTTTAGCAAATTCTTCAAGAGAGATACCAAAATATTTGAAATTTCCATTAGCTCCTTCATCCCATGTCGGATCTTGAATCATCCATTCTCCGTTAATAAATACTTCGTTCCAAGCATGACCAATTGCATCATCAGGATTACTAAATGATTCCCCTGCATTTAAATCAATTGCTTTGCCATAAACACTCTTTGCTTTAATTCCGACAGCCCGATTAAGTGCTACAGTAAGATTAGAAAATCCTTGACAAACCGATTTCTTTTGTTTTAATGTACCCTTTGCATCAAAAACACCCACTTCATTATGAAAAAAATCAATATCATAGCGAGTATGATCATTAATCCAATCCAGCAGCTGGTAATCATAACGTATATTACTAGTGACCCAACTATAGATTGCTCTTGTTTTTTCAGCATCTGTTATCAGACCTTTTGTTAACTTCTCTGCTAGAGCAACAATCTCTGGATCATCACTTTGAATCTTATAAGAAGGCAAGCGAAACGCCAGATCATCTACATCTTCATTCTCAAAAACATTAAAAGAATATCCACCAACATCCTTTGTTGCTGCTTCTACATCCTCATCAGCAGCTATCCGTGCTTCTGTGACATAGGTTATGACTTCATACTTTCCGCTTCCCATTAAAAACATAAGGTTTGATGGATGTTCATTTTTAAGCCAGATATCACTAACTTCTTCCCCAGTATCTTTGTTTTTGATAACATTGATCAGTGCTTTTTTTTCTGGAAAAGTCACATGAAGAGGCAGTAAATTGTTGCCTTCCGTCAAAGCAATGGCACCATCAGCACCATAATAGAGATATCTATTTGGATCTTGGTTTTCAACATGTACATCTGTTACTGTAACTTGATCATTATCCTGATTGTATATATTTAAATCATATTTACCAGCACCACTCTGTAAATAAATTGTAGAATTAGCAGCATTGATCTTTTCGATTGAGTAATTGCTTCCATTTGTAGCAAGAATCCACATATCTTTATTTGTAGACATTTCCACTGGTACAATACCATTTTCAGTTATATCTTGTGTAATTTTTACATAGCCGTCATCTTCTAAATATAAATACTGGGCAGTATCTTGATTCCTTATGTGTACTGTACCAACTTTATGGTCGCCAGCAACATCTTTCAAACGAACTTCAATTGAATAATCTTTTTTCCCGTTTTTTAGAAAAACTGTTGCCTCTTGGTTACTTGAATTTAAGCTAACTATTTTTCTATCGATTATCAACTGGTATTCTTTTCCTTCTGGAACAATCACATTAAACTTTGCTTTACTATCTGATACCGTTTTCTCTTTTAAAACAAGAAAACTATCTGAATCAGAGTAAACTTTTTGATTAGAAAAAACTACTGACTTTTCCTTCAGCATTTCAAAAGGTACATAGGATTTTATAAATAAATAAGTAGTAATTGTCAAACTGACAATTAAAACAAAAATAAAAATAGGAAAAACTTTTTTCATCCTTTTTCCTCCGCGTTTTTCATATTTCTACTATACCATGAATGCCAAAAGAAAAAAGCACCAATCTGGTACTTTTTAAATTTATTTCATATTCTTTTGCATCTGAGCCATCATCTGATTTACTTTCTTTTGTGATGGTTTCTGTCCCATTTGGGTCATCATCATTTTTAACATTTGCTCATTAACAGGTGGGTTTTTTTTCAAGTAATCCATCATATATTTTCTAGCAATAAAAAATCCTAGCGCTAAGCCTGCTAGCAAGCAAATTGCTCCGACAATAATTGTTGTCCACATTTTATCTCATTCCTCCTAGCTATTACTATGGACTAGTTTACACAAGAGTAAACATTTTTTCAATGTCCAGTTTGGCTGATTATATTTCTTTAGTCAAAAAACTCAAAAGCTTAGCTATTGTTTTTTCATGCAAAACACTTGTTATCTACATCTGCGTACTGTATATTTAAATCGTTAGTCACCATGACTAGATAAACAGACTAAATTAGCCAACTAGGAGGAATTATAAATGACATACACATTACCAGAACTACCCTATGCTTATGATGCTTTAGAGCCTTACATAGACAAAGAAACGATGACAATTCATCACACAAAGCACCATCAAACCTATATTAATAATTTAAATGCTGCGCTTGAAAACTATCCTGAACTACAAGGTGAATCTGTAGATGAATTGATTTCTAATATGAATCTTATTCCAGAACCAATCCGTACTGCAGTAAGAAACAATGGTGGAGGACATTCAAATCATAGCTTCTTCTGGAAGATCCTCTCGCCAAACGGAGGCGGTCAACCATCTGACAAATTAGCAACTGCTATCAATGACAGTTTTGGTAGTTTTGAGAATTTCCAAGCTGAATTCAACAAAGCAGCTACTACTCGTTTTGGCTCTGGCTGGGCATGGCTTGTCAACGAGAATGGCAAATTGACTGTTTACAGCACAGCAAATCAAGATTCACCACTAATGGAAGGTAAAACTCCACTATTAGGATTAGATGTTTGGGAGCACGCTTACTATTTGCACTACCAAAATCGCCGTCCTGATTACATCAATGCTTTTTGGAATATTGTAAACTGGAACGAAGTTGAAAAACGCTTCCAATAAACCTTACTCAATATCACCTTTGAATTTCTAATTCAAAGGTTTTTTTATTTTTTTACCTTTCTTTATTTTTAAAAAAAGGCTAAAATGAAAAAGATAAGATATATATGTGTGAGGTAATGATTTTGAATAAAAAGAAAATTAAGAAAAGAAAAAAACTAACTTTACCATTGCGAATTAATATGGTTTTCTTCGCTGTTTTTTTGCTTTTCTCTGTGCTTATTCTAAAGCTTGGTTATTTACAGATTGTTGAAGGCAAGGAATATGCCAAGAAAATTGAAGAAACCGAACAAGTCACTGTGCAAAAACCTGTCCCAAGAGGCAAAATTTACGATCGCAATGGAAAGATTATTGTTGATATCGAACCATTACATGCAATTACGTATACAAGAGAGCAGCAAACAACAAATGAAGAAATGTTGACAACTGCTGAAAAACTAGCCACTCTCATTGAAATTGATACTTCCAAAGTGATTGATAGCGATAAAGATAAGAAAGACTACTGGATTATGAAAAATCCTAAGAAAGCAAGTCAACTCATCACAAATGAAGAAATGAAGAAAGTAGAAAAAGGTGATTTAAAAAACTCAGACACTTATAAACTTCAACTTGAACGAATTAAACCTGAAGATATTGCTAATCTAACACCAGAGGAAATGAAAGTAATTGCTATTTTACGACAATTCAATACCGGTTCTGCCCTTTCCCCGATTATTGTAAAAAATAAAGACGTCTCTCCCGATGAACTGGCTCGTGTCAGTGAACATCTTTCTGAACTTCCTTAGATAGATACATCGATTGACTGGGAAAGAAATTATCTTTATGGGAACACACTTAAAACCATTCTTGGTAAAGTATCTAGCACCGAAGAAGGACTTCCCGCTGAAATGATTGACTACTATTTAGCAAGAGGATATAACCGCAATGACCGTGTGGGCAAATCTTATTTAGAGCTTCAATATGAGGAATTGTTGCGCGGTCAAAAAGTAAAAACAACCAATGTTACAGATAAAAGTGGGAATATCCTTTCACAAAAAACACTTACAGAAGGTAAAAGTGGAAAAGATCTAGTCTTAACGATTGATATTGATCTGCAACAAACGATTGAAAAAATCATTGAAGAAGAATTAATTCGGCATAAACAAGGGGCGGCTACTGCCCATCTTGATCGTACCTTTGTTGTTGTCACGAATCCCAAAACAGGAGAAGTACTCTCTCTTGCTGGAAAACAATATCAAAGAAAAGATGATGGCACTTATGAAATGAATGATTTCTCATTAGGAACTTTCACAACTTCATATGCCATGGGGTCAACTGTCAAAGGTGCCACAGTTCTGACCGGCTATGATACAGGTGCTATTTCAATGGGTACAGTATGGAACGATCAGCCATTGCATATTGGTCGTACAATTACAAAGAGCTCATGGACAACAATGGGATCTACTAATGATCTGAAAGCCTTACAGCGCTCATCAAACGTGTATATGTTTATGACAGCCATTGAAATTGGTAAAATCGGCTTACCTGAAGGAACAGGCGGCTACATTCCTTACGGACCGCTACGAATAAATCAAACTGCTTTTAGCACAATGCGCAACTACTTTGCTCAGTTTGGACTAGGTGTTCAGACAGGAATTGATCTACCAGGAGAACAGGTTGGTTACAAAGGGATAAGAAAAGATCCGGGTTTACTACTAGACTTTGCCATCGGTCAGCTAGATACTTATACACCATTACAAATGAATCAATACGTATCAACAATTGCCAATGGTGGTTATCGAATCAAACCTCATATTTTGAAAGAGGTACATGAACCATCCCAAGTACAGAACAGCCTTGGTTCGCTTGCATTTGAGGTTCAGCCAACTATTTTAAATAAGTTAACGATGCCAGATGATCAAATTGATCGAGTAAAAGAAGGCTTTCGATTGGTAACTTCATCTAGCCAAGGAACTGCTGTTGGATACTTAGGTGGAAAATCATACCACCCAGCTGGCAAAACAGGAACGGCACAGGCGTTTTATGATGGACCTATTAAAGAAGATGCAAATAAGCCAACTGCTAATGTTACCTTTGTTGGTTATGCTCCTTATGATAATCCTGAAATCGCTATTTCTGTTATTGTGCCATGGGCATATGACTCAGAAAAAGGTCCAAGCATGAATTTAGTTGTTGCAGATCGCGTTTTCAAAGCTTATTTTGATCTTAAGACAGAACGTGCTAATCAGGGAATTCCACAGAACTAAATCTCTTGATTGTGCTGTGAAATCAACTCGAAAAAATATACTAGCATTTTTTCACGAAAAGTGGTAACATAATAAGGTCGTACTACAGAGATAATTGGAGGTAGTGAAATGCGTGTAAATATTACTCTAGCATGTACTGAGTGCAATGAACGTAACTATATTAGCACAAAGAATAAGCGTACAAATCCGGATCGGCTTGAACTAAAAAAATATTGTCCAAGAGATAAACGTGCTACATTACATCGTGAAACAAAATAACAACAGGGGTTCCTGTTGTTTTTTTGTAATTTTAATACTATTAGAAATAATGAAAAAATTGCTAAAACCCTTAAATAATTTGTTATTTTCTAAGATAGACCGCTATCACGCAACGCCTGAACCCTTCCACTTCCTGCTCTGTCAGTGCCTTCGGCTTGCCAGTCGCAGAGTGTCAGTTATCTATCATCAACTTTTTTTGCTTCTTTGAAAATTTTAACTTCGTTTTCTAGTTATTTTTAACAGTATTAAAATAACTTTAAATCATCATTCATAATAGGTTTAGGTGATAATATGGAAAAAAGGAAACTTCGTCAAATCGTTCAACAGCAGTTAATTGAGATTCCCGATAATCTTCGAATTTTAAAACAAAAAACGATTTTGGCTAACCTATTAAACAGCTCAATGTGGCATACAGCAAAAGTTATTTCTGTAACAATTCCAAGATTCCCTGAGCTTGACATTACACCATTAATTGAAAAAGCATGGCTTCAAAACAAGCTCGTTGCTGTACCAAAATGTCATCCCAAAAGTCGACTATTAACATTTCATCAATTAAACTCTTTTCAACAGCTTGAAACTGTTTATTCAGGTATTTCCGAACCAATCACTGCTGTTTGTCAAGAGATTCCAAAAGAGAAAATCGATTTAATGATTGTTCCCGGTATTGCTTTTAACGAAGCAGGTTATCGTCTCGGCTACGGGGGCGGTTATTATGATCGTGTACTAGGGAATTTTCGCGGAGTAACTGTATCCCTTGCTTTCGCTTGCCAATTAATTCATGATATACCTATTGAGGCACATGATATCCCAGTAAAAAGAGTGATCACAGAATCTTCAAAAATGAATGATATGAAATGAGTGTTTGCTATGACCAGTGAAAATACATACCTGCAAAATAATCCTTATCTCAACTATATAAGGAGTTTTCCAATCACTTTTCTATTAATTCTCGCAAATATAATTATGTTTATTGTACTAACCCTCAAGGGGAGCAGTGAAAATATTTTGACCTTGCTTGATCATGGAGCTAAATTTTCTCCATTAATTTTAGCTGGGCAATGGTGGCGATTTCTCACACCCTTATTTCTTCATATTGGGATTTCTCACCTAATTCTCAATTGTGCTTCATTGCTTATCGCTGGACAGTTAGTTGAAGGACTTTATGGAAAAATTCGCTTCCTACTCATCTATTTCTTTTCTGGATTTATGGGTGTATGTTTTAGCTTTCTTTTTTCAGACGCGGTTTCAGCTGGCGCAAGCGGTGCTATTTTTGGATTATTTGCTGCTATTGTAGTAGAAAGTTATTTTTCTAGTCGTTTAAAGCAACAGTTTAAAGCTTTCGGCTTGCCTATACTAGCAGTCACAATCATTAACCTTGTTACAGGCTTTTTCACCAAAGAAGTTGATAACTTAGGACATATTGGAGGAATCGCGGGTGGCTTGCTGATTGCACTCATATTAAGAAAAAGAAATTGGTTTAATCGCTCGTTTACAGCTTTCATAACTGTTTCGTTCACAGCGACATTTCTCTATTTTGGCTATCAGCAAAAACCCTCAAATGAGGAATATCTCACTTCCCTATCTTATGCAGAAGCCTATGTGCAAAAGCATCAATATCAAAAAGCGCGAGCCCTTCTTAAACCATTTTTACAGGACAAAAAACGCTCTGCTTCGGTCTACGTACTAAACGGTGTAATGGACTGGCAAGAAGAAAAAAATCGCACAGGGCAGAGAGAAATTTCAGAAAGCAATTGAACTTGACCCGCTTAATGACAATGCCTACTATTATTTAGCAGTTGATGCCTACTATAATCAGAACGATCTCAATCAAGCGATCAACCTTGCTAAAAAAGCAATGGAAATTAATCCGGAGCAACGTGAGTACCAAACCCTGCTTGATGAACTGAATGCTACACAATAAAAACAAGAAACATGATAAGTCTATAAGCAATTCTTCTGAAATCAATATAACAATATTGAGATTGAGGTAAAAAATGAAAACAATTTATGATATCCAACAATTCTTAAAGCAGTACGGAACATATATTTATGTAGGAGATCGTCTTGCTGATTTACAGCTTATGGAAGCTGAAATTAAGGAACTCTTCACATCACAACTTATTGAAAAGCGCGAACTCGAAACTGCTTTACAGTTGCTAAGACATGAAATCCAACTAGAAAAAGAGAGGAAGCAGGAAAAATGAGTGAAAAATGGCTGATAGGCATTGATTTAGGTGGCACAACATGTAAAATTGCTTTTACTGATTTATCAGGTACAATTCTTTATCAATGGGAAATAGCTACCAATCTTGCCATGAATGGCTCAATAATTATTGAAAGTATTTCACAATTTATTAAAGAAAAGTTCACTGAGCTAGGGAAAACAAAAGCAGACTTTCTTGGCGTTGGCATGGGTGCCCCAACTCAATCAATGCTACGAAGGAAATTATTCTCGAAGCCGTTAATCTTGGCTGGACAAATTACCCGCTAAAAAAAATGATTGAAGAAAGTTTAGCTATCCCTGCCGTCATAGAAAATGACGCAAATATGGCTGCATATGGAGAATTATGGCAAGGAGCTGGTCTTGGCACAAAGGATATGATTGCCATCACACTTGGAACTGGTGTTGGTGGTGGAATTATTGCCAATGGACAAATTATCAATGGTGTTAATGGTGCTGGTGGAGAAATAGGACATGTAACAATTGTTCTTGAAAACGGTATTCCTTGTAACTGTGGAAAAAAGGGCTGTTTAGAAACACTTGTTTCAGCAACTGGAATTGTACGTATGGGAAATTATTTTGCTAAACAAAATCCAAGATCACGTTTAAATGATCTTGAAGAAATTACAGCAAAAGCAATTTACCAACTAGCTTCAGAAGGTGATCTAGCAGCTCAAGATGTTGCTGAACGTGTTGGCTACTATCTTGGTGCTGGTCTATCGCACTTAGGAAACACGCTTAACCCCGAAAAAATTATCATTGGTGGTGGAGTCTCCCAAGCTGGTGATGCACTGCTCTTACCAACACAAAAATATTTCAAAAAATTCACCTTTCCAGCAGTTAAAAATTCAACAAAAATTGTTCTCGCTGAACTTGGCAATCTCGCCGGTGTCTTAGGTGGTGCTGGTTTAGTATTAAAACATTCTCAAATAAATTAATCACTACTTGCGCATAAACCAAACTTTAGTATCAAATCATTCTTTCTTCCATATTATTGCTTGCCTGCTTGCTTTCTAACTTCTTAGAATTCTTGAGCGAGGCTAGTAGTTCTGATTCGGTATCATGTAAAAGTCTTCTTAGACTAAACATACTAATTAACCAAAAAGCAATCATAAATACAATTAAATAAATGCCCATACCTTTGATCTTCACCAAATAATCATAGGCACCGTGTAGTATAAATGGGATTAGAAAACTCATTACCAGATATAAGTGTTTATTTTCTGTTTGAAACTTTGCTTTTCCCATGAAAAATCCCATAATTACACCAAAAAGACAGTGGCTTGAAACTGGAAAAAAAGCTCGAGGTAAAGCATATTCAATCCCAAAAGAAACCAAGTATAAAACATTTTCAAGTGTTGCAAATCCCAGCGAGATCGCAACTGCATAAATAATGCCATCAACTGGTTCATCAAATTCTTTATGAAAGAAGACTATCACAAAAAACAAAAGCCATTTAGCCAATTCTTCAGGAAAACTTGAAATAAAAATCGCCTGAACAAAGTGAGAAATTTCACTAGTCTCATAATTCAACACATATTGAAAAAACATAATTGGAACTACAACAAGAATACCGAAAAGAAAAACTTTAATAACCAGTGAAAGTGGTTCAGGATTAAATCGATCTTTCAGATAAAAAAAGGATAATAATGCTAGTGATGGTGCAATTCCAGCAACGATTAAAGTGAAAATATCCAATCCCCCACTTTCTACATTTGAAATTCTACATGATAATCTTATTATAAAGCATTTCAGATGCTTGTGAAATAAGACTTTTAAAATCATTGGTGGTGTCTATGAAAAAAATACTCGTTATCCATACAGGTGGTACAATTTCGATGATTGAAGATGCTAGCGGCTCCGTAGTAGAAGCTCAGGCAACTTTCCAATTCCCAACAACTTTCAAAAAAACGGATAACATTCAATTGATTGTTGAAATACCTTTTCAGCTTCCTTCTCCACATATTACTCCAAAAGAAATGCTTTTATTGAAAACTTTAATCGAAGAAAAGATCGACACAGAACAAATTCATGGCGTTGTCATCACTCATGGAACAGATACGCTTGAAGAAACGGCTTATTTTCTTGATTTAACATTAACCAAACAAATTCCAGTTGTTCTAACTGGGGCAATGCGATCATCCAATGAAATTGGTGCTGATGGATTGGCTAACTTTCTTAGTGCAATAAAAGTAGCTGCTGCTAATCCTTCAAAAGAAAAAGGCGTCCTAGTTGTGATGAACGATGAGATTCATGCTGCAAAAAATGTGACAAAAACGCATACAAGTAACCTATCAACTTTTCAAAGTCCGCAATATGGACCAATTGGCATGGTTACAAAAAAAGATGTCCTATACCATCATCAACCGCTTTCAAATGAGACCTATTCTCTAAATCATGTTGATAAAAATATCTTCCTCTTAAAAGCTTATGCTGGGTTCGATACAACTTTGCTAATGGCTTTAGCACAACTGTCAATTGATGGTCTTGTTATTGAAGCATTGGGGCAGGGTAATTTACCTCCACAGTCTCTTGCTGGAATGAAGACGCTATTAGGAAAGCATATCCCTATTGTACTTGTTTCCCGTTGTTTCAACGGTATTGTCGAGGATATTTATGCTTATGAAGGTGGTGGCAAGCAACTAAAACAACTTGGCGTGATTTTTTCGAATGGATTAAATGGGCAAAAAGCAAGAATCAAATTACTGATTGCCTTGGCAAGTGGACAAAACCTGAAAAATTTGCAAAAAATATTTATGATCTAAACTTTTTCGAAAACTTTCAGTTTTCTTATAAAAAATTGGAATATCAACTGTTGCTGCTGGACGGCACTTACCAGTAAAAACAGTCTCTTGCATAACGCAAGAGACTGTTGATTTAAGTTGTTATTGTTTTACTACAAGGACACGCTCAACTACTCCAAAAGAATTCTTCCAAACAAATGCAACTGCTCCGTTTACAGAAGCATCGGCTGCGTCTTTAATTGTACCATTCTCAATTAACTTGATAACTGAAGAAGTTAACACTTCTCCGTTTACAGTGATTGAATTCCCAGAAAACGCTGATACGGTGCCAACAGAAGTCGGTGATGTATTTGCAAATCCAGTATCAATTGTTGACTCTATGGTAATATAATTTCCATCCACATAGGCATAAAGACCTTGACCATAGATTCTAGCCCAACCGCTTACATTGTTTCCAACAATTATAACTTTTTCTCCTGATTTAAGAACTCCAATTGGTGGCTTGTTTGTATTTGGCGTTGAACGAACATTTAATTCCATATTTACGACTCCTATTTGGAACTTCAACGTATCTCCGGTAGTAGGTCCTTTCCATTCAGGTAATGAAGCTAGTTTAACCTCATTTGCAGAAACAGTTGCTTTTACATTAACAGGATCAGCAGGTGTATAACCAGTTGGTGGAGTAATTTTGAAATCGACTGCTCCTGCTTTTACACTTGGTAATATATAGCTTCCATCTGTTTCCGTTACAACTTCTTGCATTGCTCCACTTGTATCTTGATAAGATATCTTTGCACCAGCCACCGCATTTCCTGCCGCATCTTTCAAAATAGCTTTTA
This sequence comes from Holotrichia oblita, assembly GCA_023690525.1. NCBI lineage: Eukaryota > Metazoa > Arthropoda > Insecta > Coleoptera > Scarabaeidae > Holotrichia > Holotrichia oblita. Next base: position 8,502 of record JALQSN010000724.1, on the reverse strand, counting down.
CATTAGTTAATGCTCCTGTTGGTGTATCTGAAGCTTTTAGATCTGGTAATGTTGGTAATGTAACACCAGATGAATCAACTTTTGCAGTAAGATCAAATGACGTTGCTGGTGTATAGCCAGCTGGTGGAGTGATTTTGAAATCTATGTTCCCTGCTTTTACACTTGGCAATATGTAGCTTCCATCTGCTCCTGTTACAACTTCTTGCATTTTTCCATCTGCATCCTTGAAAGCAATTTTTGCATCAGCAAGAACTTTTCCTGTATTATCGTTCAGTATACCTTTAAGATCTTTTAGTGTACCATTATCATTTTGGGTTGATGTTTGCTCCAAACCTGCTGTTTTATCAGCTTTATCATCATCACCACAACTTTTTAGAAGGAAAAACAATAATACCAACAGCAATAAGAGTAAGATGAACGGCAACAACCACTTTAGGCCTCCAGATCTGTTACCCTCAACATTAACATTGCCGCCAGTTACTGGTGATCCATTGACATTAACATCTCCTGCTTTTACTTTCCTACTTCGAAGATCAAGGTCAGGAACGTCGACTTTTGGAGCTGTTATATTCAGATCACCACTGGTAACCTTTTGGAGCCTTTAGATCCACATTGGGTAGATCGTCTTCTGGACTTTTTATGCCTACATTTGGTAAATCAACTTTTGGAGCTTTTAAATTTACATTGGGTAGATCAACGTTCGGGGTCTTTAGATCCACATTGGGTAAATCGACTTCTAGAATCTTTAAATCCACTTTCGGTAGATCGTCTTCTGGGACCTTTAAATCTACATCTGGTAGATCGACTTCTGGGACCTTTAGACCCACTTTCGGTAAATCGACTTTTGGAGCTTTTAGATTCACATTGGGTAGATCGTCTTCTGAACTTTTTATGTCCACATTTGGTAAATCGACTTTTGGAACTTTTAGATCCACTTTCGGTAGATCAACTTCTGGAACTTTTAGATCCACTTTCGGTAGATCAACTTCTGGAACTTTTAGATCCACTTTCGGTAGATCAACTTCTGGAACTTTTAGATCCACTTTCGGTAGATCGACTTCTGGGACCTTTAGACCCACTTTCGGTAAATCGACTTTTGGAGCTTTTAGATTCACATTGGGTAGATCGTCTTCTGAACTTTTTATGTCCACATTTGGTAAATCGACTTTTGGAACTTTTAGATCCACTTTCGGTAGATCAACTTCTGGAACTTTTAGATCCACTTTCGGTAGATCAACTTCTGGAACTTTTAGATCCACTTTCGGTAGATCAACTTCTGGAACTTTTAGATCCACTTTCGGTAGATCAACTTTTGGAACTTTTAGATCCACTTTCGGTAGATCAACTTCTGGAACTTTTAGATCCACTTTCGGTAGATCAACTTCTGGAACCTTTAAATCCGCATCTGGTAGGTCGACTTCTGGACTATTAATCTTCGATTCTAGTAATGATTTAGGAATATTCCAACTGGGTAATTTTGTAAAACGAAGACCAGCTTTTCCAAGTGATCCTTTTACAACAAAACTCTTTTCAACTTTAATCTCTTTTGGTGGGAAAATTCTAAACTCAACATTTCCTACTTTAACACCTGGTAGTTCATAGTTTCCATTCTCGTCAGTTACAAATGTATGTAGCTTTCCATTAGCATCTCGGAATTCTACTTTCGCATCTGGAATAATATCACCTGACTGATTAGCCAGTATGCCTTTAATTGTACCATCTTTCATAATGTTAGGCTCGCAAATCTTACAATTATGAAGTTCTCTGTTTTCAAGCTGGCTTGCAAATTTTGCTGCCTCATTATATGAATTAAAGCTTCCGTGCCATTCGCCATATTCTTCTTGATCTCCTGTAACTAGCCCTTCACCATTGTTACAAAATCGACAATCATACTCATGGATTGTTGCAGATTTTCGACCAGAGAATGCTTCATAAATCCAATATTTCATCTTTTCTCCTCCAAATTTAAAATATGAATATGTTATCTTTTTGTTGTTACAAGCAACGCTTTTATTGTAACATAAATAGATTATAAACTTAGTATATTTGTAATTTTTTTAGAAAACTTTAGCAATAAGATTCCATTGTTTTTATAATTTTGTATGATTTTTGTTGTGAATTACTTATTTGATAATTTAATACTTTCTGCGATTAAACCGATCTTCTTATCAAGCTGGCTATATACACTATTTTTTAGCAATATATGTCTACCGTTTTTCAAAGAAATTGTGCTCATTTTGACTTCCTTTGTTCTAACTGCCTTATCTCCTAGGGAAGGCATGTTAATTTTGCTTTTTTCAATGTACTACTAGAATTAATATCATTAACTTCTAGATAAGCATAACGTTTCTTTGAAAAAAGACTACTTGTAATAATACCTTTTTCAAAAAACTTTAAGTTCTTTGATAACTGATTGAGAAAAAACACAAATACAATCATAAACAGTGTAATTAAGCCAATTGGAATCCATTTCCCAATAGATGCATTAAAAAGATCATTTAACCAGTCTGGTTTAGTAGCAAAATAAGCAAAATAAACTACTAAAAAGGAACATGCTAGCATGATGATTGTAAATAATGCATATTTAAAAAATTTAGAGCGAATGATGATAGCCATTTTTCCAAAAGTATGATCGACTGCTGAATATTTTTTATTTGTAACGACTGGATCGAGATAATCTTCCGACTTATCAATAACAACAGCATCAAATACTGCTTTATCATCAGTAACTGTTGTATGATCTTTCTCAGAAATATCATTCTCTTTCTTAACAATTTCATATGATGATTCAGAAGGTTTCTCTGTATTTTTTACAATCTCATATGCTGTTGGTTCTTTGCTTCCCACAGCTACTTGATTTTTCATAGCCACTTCAAGCTCCTCACTAACATCTTCCCAACCCTTTTCATCTGGTAAATTCCCAGTTTCCAAATATTGATAGAAAAAAGCTAAGGTATCAATTCGGTTACAATTTCTGCGGAAATGCTGCCATTGTCTCTGGTTTGCAGCGTTTCTACGAAATTCAACAATATAGCGTTCCCCATCAATCGCAGACTGTAAATATTCGTTTTCTTTTGATAAAATGGCAAAACAATTTTCTTTTTCGTTAAACTTTTTTAAAATCACCTCAAGTGCTTTTCGCTCCATAACTTCAATCGTTCCATCATTTTCAAGTTCAAGAAAAAATCTTTCTGACTTTGTCATTTAGAAAACTCCCTCAAGATTGTTTGTGTACCTTTATGAAAAATTTTAGCATATTTTAGACAATAAAACAGTAGTTTCACGCGGAAACTACTGCAAATCTACAAATTTATTGTTGGGTAAGAAATGATGAGTTTTTTAAGATTGCTTTAGACTTACATCATTTTGAACAATATCATTATATGTCTCCCGTTTTACGACAAGTTGATGTTTGCCGTTTTCTACAAAAACAATTGCAGGACGAGGAATACGATTATAATTGCTTGCCATTGAATAACAGTAAGCACCAGTGCTAAAAACAGCTAGAATTTCTCCTTGTTTAGCAGTTGGTAGAGATAAATCCCAAATTAACATATCACCACTTTCACAACACTTTCCAGCAATTGTATACTTCGTGTTCTTTTCATGGTTAGGTCGATTTGCTAGTACTGCTTCATATTTTGCCTCATATAGTGCAGGGCGAATATTGTCACCCATTCCACCATCAACCGATAGATATTGACGAATATTGGGTACCTCTTTAACAGCTCCTAATGTATACAACGTCACACCAGCATCACCAACAATCGAACGACCTGGTTCGATCCAGATTTCTGGAAAAGGAACATTTTCTCTATCTGTCAAACTTTTAATTTCTGCTACGATTGCCTCGACATATTCTGATACAGGCAACGGCTCATCATCTTTTGTATAGCGAATTCCAAATCCACCACCAAGATTTAGAACCTTTGGAAAATAGTCAAAATCCTGCTTCCAGGCAATTATTTGTTGAAAAATCTTTCTTGCTGCAAGTACGAAACCCGTTGTTTCAAAAATTTGTGAACCTATATGACAGTGAATTCCAAGAACATCAAAGCAATCATTTTCTAACATTTTTCGCAAAGCTTCCTCTGCCTGACCATTTGTTAAACCGAAACCAAATTTCGAATCATCCTGACCAGTCAAAATGTAGTCATGTGTATGTGCCTCAACACCCGGAGTAACGCGAATCAACACAGTTACTTTTTCTTTTCGTTGATGACATATCGTACTAAGCATTTCAATTTCGTGATAATTGTCAACAACGAAACAGCCTATTTTAGCATCAAGTGCCATGATAATTTCATCATAGCTTTTATTATTGCCATGAAAATGAATTTTTTCTACAGGGAAACCGGCTGCCAGTGCAGTATGAAGCTCTCCACCAGAAACAACATCAAGTGACATTTTCTCCTCATGCGCCAATTGACACATAGCTATACAAGAAAAAGCCTTACTTGCATAAGCAACTTGGGCTTTGATGTGCCATTTCTCAAATGTCTGAATGAAGGCTCTTGCTTTCTGCCTAATCATAGAAACGTCATAGACAAACAATGGTGTACCATAGATTTTTGCCAGTTCAACTGCATCTACACCACCAATCTGAAGATGTTCACTTTTTTGCTGAATTTTATCAGTAGTTGACTCTTTGATAAACAAGAATAATCAACCCTTTCATTTCTTAATTGTACCATTATAGCGATTTTTAGAGAGAAAAACAATCCACTCTTACAATCTGTTTTTATATATTTTACCTAATTTAAAACTATTTATGTTCTTTCTCGAAATCTAGTAACCATTTTTTCATATAGGTTTTATCGCCAGAAAAGCCCGTTAGTGAACCATTTGTACCAAGAACTCGATGACAGGGAATGATGATCGGATAGTGATTAGCACGGCACGCTCCACCTGCAGCGCGAAACGCCTTGGGACTGCCTACTTGTTCAGCTATTTCTTTATAGGTTAGAAACTCTCCATAGGGGATGTTCTCAAGAATTCTCCAAACATCTTTCTGAAATAATGTTCCCTCGATTTTCAAAGGTAGCCTAAATTTTTTTCTATTTCCCTGGAAATATTCCTTCAGCTGTTTCTCTGTTTCTGATAAAATCGCATCGTCATCAAACACTATCTGTTGATTTTTTTGATAATCTGCTGGTTCATACAAAAACAAAACTTCAACTAAGTGACTACCATCAGAAACAATTTCCATTTTTCCTTTTGGAAAATAAATATGCTTTTTTTTCATCGCTGACATGAACTTTTATCCCCTTATACTCATCACATTTTGAAAATCATTATAACATATTAAAAAAGCGATTCTACAATTTATGCAGATCGCTATTCTAATAATTAAAAGCTATTTATAGATATGGATTTTCGTGTTTTGCTTTCAACTTTTCCCAACGTCGTTGAATTTCATGCTCGAATTCGTGAAGCATATCTTGATTTTCTGGTTTTAAAAGATGCTTTGATTTTCCCATAAAGCGTAACCATTCTGATGCTTCAATTCGTTTTTTCTTTTCCTCTGGATTATAGGTAATATTCGTAATACCATTTTCTACTTCATAAAGTGGGAAGAAACAACTATTAACGGCAGCTTCAACAATCGTTTGTCCATATTTTTCCTCTGACTTCCAATTCAGTGGACAAGTAATCAGGATTTTTCCATAAACCGTACCGACATTTTGCGCATACCATTGCGCTTTAGCTGCTTTTTCAAAACATCTTGTGGAAATGCTTCAGAAGCAGTAAACACATAAGGAATATTCGTTGATGCCATAATTTGCGCAGTGTCCTTATGATGGAATGTTTTCCCTTGTTGTGTGCGCCCTAAGCTAGTCGTACTGGTCATATGCCCCATTGGCGTTGAATAAGACATTTGTGAACCGGTGTTCATATAGCCTTCATTATCGTATTCCAACATAATCAGTTTATGGTTGCGAAGCGCTGTACCAATGGCTGATCCCATACCAATGTCCATACCACCGTCACCGGTTATCATAATAAACGTTGCATCATCGCTAACCTGAATCTCACCACGACGTTTTAACTCCATAAATGCTTCCAATGTACCAGATAATGTCGCTGCTCCGCTTTGGAATAGATTATGAATAAAGTTTTGCTTATGAGAACTATATGGATAAGCTGTTGTTACTACATAAGCACAACCTGTTTGGAATAGAACGACAATATCGCCTTCAATACCTTTAAAGAACAGTTCCAATGCTGGAAAAATACCACATCCAGGACATGCACCATGACCAGAAGCCATTCGCTTTGGTTTCACTGTTAGCGCCCGTAGTGGCGGTATCTTAACATTGAGCTTTCCAGTTGATTCATCTTGTGTAACTGAAATTAACCCTGTTTTATATGCATCTTTATATTGTGGTTCAATCACCTGTTGAAGAGCCTTTTCTGCGTCGCCTTCTTGAATATCATGGTAACCAAATGGTTTAACTGGATATCCTGCATTCATTGACGCTAGTGTCTCTTCAAAAAATTTTCTGGCATCATCCGGATAGAAATCTTTTCCACCTAAACCAAAAATTCTACTTAAAACAATTGTTGCGTTATCAGGATCTTCCTGTAATGCAGCTTTCAGTTCATGAGTTAAATTAGCCCCATGACCACCATAAGAATCTGCTCGCTCACCAACAAGGACAACTTTAACATTTTTCAATGCTTTTTTGATTTCTTCTTTTGGGAATGGTCGAATATAGTTAGGACTAATTACACCCGCCTTAATACCTTCTGCTCTTAACTGATCAACTACATCTTTTGAAGTTTCTGCTGCTGAGTTTAAGAGAAAAAGTGCAACTTCAGCGTCATCCATTTGATACAAATCAAGCACACCGTAAGAACGACCAGAGATTTTCGCATATTCCGCTGCTACTTCTTCATATACTTGTGCTGCATTATATAGTGCTTCTGATTGCTGCCAATGGTTATTCATTAAATCATTGCCATCCATATGCGCACCAATTGACACAGGTTTACTTAAATCTCGTACTTGTGGATAATTTGTTGCCACTTCCCCAACAAAATTTTGAACAACTGTACGATCTTTAAAATATTCAACTTTACGTTTTTGATGTGAAGTAAAGAAACCATCATACGCTACAATGACAGGTAGGCGAACATCACTATGTTCAGCAATTTTTAATGCCATAATATTCATATCATAGACAGCTTGTGGAGTTCTTGCAGTTAAAATAACCCATCCGGTATTTAATCCATAATACAAATCTGAATGGTCACCACGAATATCAAGCGGACCACTTACTGCTCGGGTAACAAGATTTAATACCATTGGAAATCTTGTTCCTGATTGCACTGGTAGTTGTTCTAGCATATAGAGAAAGCCATTCGCACTTGTTGCATTAAAAACTCTTGCTCCAGTCACAGCTGCACCATAGCAAATTCCTGCTGAACCATGTTCACCATCAGCTGCAATTAACTTAATATCATGCTCGCCACGAGCCTTCATCATATCCAAATACTGAGCAACCTCTGTAGAAGGTGTGATTGGGAAATACCCCATAATATGATAGTTAATTTGTGCTGCTGCCATTGCCGCCATCTCATTGCCCGACTCAAAAGTTACAACTTGTTCTGGTTTTGTGATATTTACAGTCATTAACGAGCACCTCCTGCAACATATGGAAAGTTTTGTTTAATTCGATTTTTTTCAGCAAAGCCAATGATCTCACGCATTTCTGCCAATGCACCTGTAGGACATGCTGTTACACATTTCAAACAACCTTTACAGTATTGGTAATCGATTCCCTTTAAGAACATTTGCTTACGACCTTTTTTATCTTCTCCTTCTTCCCAAACAAAGCAATAATCAGGACAAGCTGTATCACATGAAGCACAGTGAATGCACTTATCATGAATTAATTCTGGCAAGAAGCCTTGTCTAGAACCACTTAAATCCTTCAAAATACTATTGGCTGGCGTAGTGATGATACCTCCAATAGCTTGTGTTTCAAAACCTAGCAGTGGCTTCTTTCTTGAAAAAGTCTGCCCGATTGCATCTACTGGTGTTTCATAAGTGATAAATTTCACTTCATCATAACCACGTTGAAAAGTACGAAGATTCGGCTCAACAAAATGCGGATATTTTTTCTCGAATGTCTTACGAATAACCGCTTTCATTGATTCTGGATCTAGAAAATCAATAACACGGAACAAGGCACCAAGCATTGCTGTATTTACTTTTGTTTTTTCTTCAACTGCAATGGAAAGCGCATCAACAACTGCTAATGTTCCATATTCAATATGCAAATCTTTTTTTATTTTTTCAAAATCATGAGTAGAATTAACAAGAATAACGCCTCCATGACGAAGCCCGCTAACAACATCAATTGTCTTATATAAATCTTCATGAAAAACACCAACAACATTAGGTTCTTCAATTGGGCTATGATCACGAATAGGCATGTCTGCATCACAAAAACGAATAAAGCTCTTTACAGGCGATCCTTTTTTCTCAGAACCATA